>JALGBA010002915.1:0-13617 GCA_023970755.1 Azemiops feae | reverse complement strand
CCCTCCCTCCCTCCCTCTCCCTCCCTCCCTCCCTCCCTCCCTCTCTCTCCCCCTCCTCTATTCCAACCTTCTCCAGATAAGGACACCCTGCAAAAGGAATAACCAGAAATGATTTAAAACCTGTGGACTTCAACTCCCAGAGTTCCCCAGCCAGCCACTTATGGCTGGCTGGGGAATTCTGGGAGTTGAAGTCCACAGGTCTTAAAGGGGCCAAGGCTGGCTAGCCCTGATTTAAGACAAGGGCCTGGACATCCGGAAAGCCCGGCTTAAGATGCTGGGCGCCTCAGTGCCAACCTCGCCAGGGAGACGAGCAAAGGATGCTGGCGTGCCAGCATTTTATCCTGTCCTAATTGATCGTTTCCGGATGCGTGACAACACACAAGCAGTTTTTCACACCTTCCTCTGCCTCTGTCGAAATGCCTCCTCCACGCTGGGCTATTCTGGGCTGTGTCCCCACACCCAGATCCCTCGGGAAGAACTGCCAGCCCCAGAGACAGCCCCTCCCACCCGCCGGGGAGAAGATTGGGGGGCATCTGCTGTGCCAGGGTGCGGCTGGCGTCGAGAGGGGGGGTGTCTCACTTCGGCTTCACAAGGCTGAGTGTGCACAGTTCAAATCCTACTCACAGGGCGGCATTCGGGATCACAGGGCTGGAAAGTTGGGGGGGGCTGCCAAATAGAGGGGTCTGCACCCCAATATAGGATCAGCTCCCCCAGGAACCTGCACAACAGAGAGGGGGTCTGCACCCCAATATAGGATCAGCTCCCCTGGAACTGCACAATAGAGAGGGGGGTCTGCACCCCAATATAGGATCATCCCCCCGAACCTGCACAACAGGGAGGGGGGTCTGCACCCCAAGTAGAATCAGCTCCCCTGGAACCTGCACAACAGAGAGGGGGGTCTGCACCCCAATATACAATCCCCTTCCCCACGAATCTGCACAACAGGGAGGGAACTGCACCCCAATATAGGATCAGCTCCCCAGGAATCTGCACAACAGGGAGGGAACTGCACCCCAGTATAGGATCAGCTCCCCAGGAATCTGCACAACAGGGAGGGGGGTCTGTACCCCAATATAGGATCAGCTCCCCCAGGAATCTGCACAACAGGGAGGGAACTGCACCCCAAATATAGGATCAGCTGCACCCCAATATAGGATCACCCCCATGAACCTGCACAACAGGGAGGGGGTCTGCACCCCAATATAGGATCAGCTCCCCAGGAATCTGCACAACAGGGAGGGGGGTCTGCACCCCAATATAGGATCAGCTCCCCCAGGAATCTGCACAACAGGGAGGGAACTGCACCCCAATATAGGATCAGCTCCCCAGGAATCTGCACAAGAGAGGGGTCTGCACCCCAATATAGGATCACCCCCCATGAACCTGCACAACAGGGAGGGGGTCTGCACCCCAATATAGGATCATCCCCTCGGAACCTGCACAAGGAGGGGGGGTCTGCACTCCAATATAGGATCAGCTCCCCAGGAGCCTGCCCAACAGGGAGGGGTCTGCACCCCAAGTAGAATCCGCTCCCCTGGAACCTGCATAACAGAGAGGGGGGTCTGTACCCCAATATACAATCCCCTCCCCCAGGAACCTGCACAAGAGGGGTCTGCACCCCAATATAGGATCATCCCCCAGGAACCTGCACAACAGGGAGGGGAGTCTGCACCCCAATATAGGATCAGCTCCCCTGGAACCTGCACAACAGAGGGGGGTCTGCACCCCAATATACAATCCCCTTGCCTAAGAACCTGCACAACAGAGAGGGGTCTGCACCCCAATATAGGATCATCCCCCAGGAACCTGCACAACAGGGAGGGGAGTCTGCACCCCAATATAGAATCACTCCCCAGGAACCTGCACAACAGGGAGGGGGGTCTGCACCCCAATATAGGATCCCCTCCCCAAGTCCCAAGCCCGCAGGCCAGCCTTGAACCCAGCACCACAAAAGCCCCCAGACGACTTCTGCGCATGCTTGCAAATTGTTCACCAACCTGCAAACTCCCCCAAATTTCTAATGGGATCTGGGGTCAATAAGGGGGGGGGGGAGCAAAAGACCACCCGGGCAGGCAAAGGTTAAATTTTAGGATTCCAGGCTGGGATTTCAGCACTGCCAGGAGAGGGAGGGGGGTGCTGGGTCATTTCTACACCCACAGAAGCCCCCCCCCCAAATTCCAGGCCAGGAGGGGATGATGTCATCCGCCTCTTCATTTGGAGGCCCAGCAAGGCTCTTCCGCCCCCCCCCTTTCCTCCCCCCCCTGCCCGCCCCACAAGTACTGGGTCTCTTTGTTCCCCAAAGAGAACACAAAATGCTGCAGTGTTTCAGACCAACAAGGCTGTGCACTCAGTGGAACACAAAGACACACCCGCTAGTGGCTGGAATAAAGCCTGGGGGGCGCTGGCCTCAAATTGGGCAGACGTTTCCCCCCCCCGTCCCCAAAAACAGGATCTCAGGGAGTCCTCGGCTTGCAACGGTTCGCTTAGTGACCGTTCAGAGTTACAGCGGCACCGGAAAAAAGGGACTTATGACCGTTTTTCACCCTTACGACCGTTGCAGCCTCCGCACGGTCACGTGATCAAAATTCGGACGCTTGGCAACTGACTCGTATTTATGACGGTCGCAGCGTCCCGGGAGGGTGTCACGCGATCCCCTTTTGCGACCTTCGGACCAGCGAAATCAACGAGGGAAGCCAGATTGGCTTCACAGCCGTGTGACTCGCTTAACAACCCCAGCGATTCACTTAACGACGGTGGCAAGGAAGGTTGTAAAATGGGGCGAAGCTCACTTAACAACGGTCTTGCTCCGTGATGGAAATTTGGGGCTCAACTGTGGCCGTAAGTCAAGAACTCTAAGGAGAAAGCGTTCTGACAGCAGAACTGCGGAGACGGAGAGCTGGACTAGATGGCCTCTGTGGTGCCTTTCGAGGCCACAATTCCAAGACCACAGAACCTAGGATATCCACAAGGCCACAGGTAACACACACCACCCATGTGCCAGCCACACACAATTAGTTAACAATTAGATCCTAGAACGAGCCTCCAGGTTCAGAAGCAGTCAACCTTAGCGTGCTCCTCCAGAGCGGCCAGCTTGCACTGCCTTTTGGGGAAACCGGGATGATGCCCCAGCAAAGGATATTCAAGGCAATCCTCGATTTACGACCACGCATTTAGTGACTGTTTGAAGTTACCCGTGGCACTGAAAAAAAATGACTTATGATCGTTCCTCGCACTTATGACCGTTCTAACATTCTTACGATCACATGATCAGAATTAAGGCGTCGGGCAACCGGTATGTATTGGCGACGATTGTAGTGAGCTGAAGTCATGTGATCCCCATTTACGACCATCCCGGATGGCTTCGGACAAGCAAAACCCCAGGGGAAGCCAGATTCACTTAACAACTGCCTCTCTTAGTGACCGGTTCCGCTCTCAATGATGGCCCTAGTTACCCCCCCCCATATGAGGGTCCCCTCATAAAAGGTATGCTATAGCTGTAGTCTTCAACCTTGGTCACTTTGAGATGGGTGGACTTTAATTCCCAGGATTCCCTAGCCAACAACTAGGGAATTCTGGGAGTTGAAGTTCACCCATCTTAAAGCATACCGGCTGGGGAATTCCTGGGAGTGGAAGTCCACCCCTCTTAAAGCAGGCTGGCTGGGGAATTCTGGGAGTTGAAGTCCACCCCTCTTAAAGGATGCTGGCCGGGGAATTCTGGGAGTGGAAGTCCACCCATCTTAAAGGATGCTGGCTGGGGAATTCTGGGAGTTGAAGTCCACCCCTCTTAAAGGATGCTGGCCGGGGAATTCTGGGAGTGGAAGCCCACCCCTCTTAAAACATGCTGGCCGGGGAATTCTGGGAGTGGAAGCCCACCCATCTTAAAGGATGCTGGCTGGGGAATTCTGGGAGTTGAAGTCCACCCCTCTTAAAGGATGCTGGCTGGGGAATTCTGGGAGTGAAAGTCCAGCCATCTTAAAGGATGCTGGCTGGGGAATTCTGGGAGTGGAAGTCCACCCCTCTTAAAGGATGCTGGCTGGGGAATTCTGGGAGTGGAAGTCCACCCCTCTTAAAACATGCTGGCCGGGGAATTCTGGGAGTGGAAGCAGGCTGGCTGGGGAATTCTGGGAGTTGAAATCCAGTCCTGGTAAAGTCGCCAATTTTGACCAGCCCTGTTCTAGAGCAATCCGGGGCCCTTCCTCTCCCTCTCTGGCGGCTGCTGTCGGTTCTGCCATCTCCCACCCCCTCCAGATTCTTCCAGTCTGAGTCACCCCGCTTTTCTCCCCACGCGCCCCCCCCAACGCACAGGGAAACTGGATTGACCTTGATCCTTGCCAGCCTCCAGCATTCCCCAAGATCAAGGGTGCGCCAGGCCCTCCAGGGGTGGGGCACGCACCCCACCCACCCTCTCTTCCCCCCCCCTCCAGATTCCAGTTCTGCCTGCAGGCATCCCATGATGGGATTTAATCTCAAGAGCCAAAGAGATTACACAACCCCAGAATGCAAAACCAGGGTTCAGATCTCTACTACACAACTCCAGATAGCAAAACCAAGATCCAGATCTCTACACAACCTCAGGATGCAAAAACCAGGGTCCAGGTCTTTACACAACCCCAGAATGCAAAACCAGGATCCAGGTGTTTTCACAACCCAAGAATGCAAAACCAGGGTCCAGGTTTTTACACAACCCCAGAATGCAAACCAGGATCCAGATCTATACATAACCCCAGAATGCAAAACCAGGATCCAGGCATTTACACAACCCCAGAATGCAAAGCCAGGATCCAGGTCTTTAGACAGCCCCAGAATGCAAAACCAGGATCCAGGTGTTTTCACAACCCCAGAATGCAAAACCAGGATCCAGGTGTTTTCACAACCCCAGAATGCAAAACCAGGATCCAGGTGTTTTCACAACCCCAGAATGCAAAACCAGGATCCAGGTGTTTTCACAACCCCAGAATGCAAAACCAGGATCCAGGTGTTTTCACAACCCCAGAATGCAAAAGCCAGGATCCAGGTGTTTTCACAACCCCAGAATGCAAACGCCAGGATCCAGATGTTTTCACAACCCCAGAATGCAAAACCAGGATCCAGGTCTTTAGACAACCCCAGAATGCAAAGCCAGGATCCAGATGTTTTCACAACCCAAGAATGCAAAAACCAGGATCCAAGTCTTTACACAACCCCAGAATGCCAAAAACAGGATTCTGGTCATGAACCCGTGTCTTGCAAGTCAATGCAAGCTTCCAAAAGAGAGCCAGAAACGAAAACATGTGGAGGAGTTTACCTTTCAGGATTTTCCAACAGATTTTTTTTTTTCAAAAAAAAAATAAATTAGTTGCGGATTAAAGCAAATACCGGATGCAACCGAGGCAGGAGGTAAAAAAACCACCCGGCCGTTCCCCATTTCTGCACATCCAGCACAAAGACGCCCAGGGGGCATGAAGGCCGTGTAGAAAAGGCCCATTTTTTAAAAGTCTTTCTCTCACGCACAATTCTCATTATATAATTTTAGATATTTTTATTATCATTTTTTTAAGATTGCAACTCTTGTTTTGGAGCAACGGAGAGAAGTTCCCATCGAAAGCAATCTCCGCTCAGGGGGAGAAAAACACAAAGTGGGGTGGGGGGGCACCCCTCGCCCCCAAAGGAACCCAAGGACGGCAGTCCTCGACTTACGACGATTTGTTTAGTGACCATCCCAAGTTACGAGGCCGCTGGAAAAAGTGAGTGATGAGGTCCTCGCACTTACAACCACTCACATCAAAATTTGGACGCTTGGCAACCGGCACGTAATTACGACGGTAGCAGCATCCCGGTGTGTGTGTGTGTGTGTGTGTGTCACATGATCCCCATTTGCGATCTTCCCAGCCGGCGTCCGACAAGCGAAGTCACTGGGGTTTCGCTTAATGACCGCGTGATTCAGCAAACCACTATGCGGATTCGCTTAATGACTGCTGCGGAAAAAAGCTTGCAAAAGGAACGGGTGCCTCACTTAGTGACAGGGAGAACAATTGATCAGTGGAACAACCTGCCTCCAGAAGTTGTGGGTGCTCCATCAATGGTCTGAAATGGTCTCCTGCCTGAGCAGGGGGTTGGACTAGAGGACCCCCAAGGTCCTTTCCAACCGTAGGATTCTATGATTCTGGAAGGAAGGAAGGAAGGAAGGAAGGGAGGAAGGAAGGAAGGAAGGAAGGAAGGAAGGAAGGAAGGAAGGAAGGAAGGAAGGAAGGAAGGAAGGAAGGAAGGAAGGAAGGAAGGAATAACGGATGGAAACTAATCAAGGAGAGAAGCAACCTAGAACTAAGGAGAAACTTCCTAGAACAATTAACCAGTGGAACAACCTGCCTCCAGAAGCGGTGGATGCTCCAACACTGGAAGTTTTTAAGAAGAGACTGGACAGCCATTTGTCTGAAATGCTATAGGGTTTCCTGCCTGAGCAGAGGGTTGCACTAGATGACCTCCAAGATCCCTTCCAACTTTATGATTATTATTATTATATTATTAAGTTGCAGAAATTGGGTATGTCTAGTTTAATGAAGAGAAGGACGAGGGGGGACAGGATAGCAAGTCTTCCAGTATCTCAGGGGCTGCCCCAAAGAAGAGAGAGTCAAGCTATTCTCCAAAGCGCCTGAAGACAAAGACAAGAAGCAACGGATGGAAACTCACCAAGGAGAGAAGCAACCTAGAACTAAGGAGAAACTTCCTGACAGTTAGAACAATTAACCAGTGGAACTACTTGCCTCCAGAAGCTGTGAATGCTCCAACACTGGAAGTTTTTAAGAAGAGACTGGATAGTCACTTGTCTGAAACAGGGTTTCCTGCCTGAGCAGGGGGTTGGGCTAGATGACCTCCAAGGATCCTTCCAACTCTACAATTATTATTATTGTTATTGTTATTGTTATTGTTGTTGTTGTTGTTATTATTATTATTATTATTATTATTATTGTGTTAGAAGTTTCAGCTCCAATTGGGGTCGTAAGCCGAGGACTTCCTTTACAGGTTCACTTAGTGACCAAAGTCACGAGGGCAGTGAAAAAAAGTGATTTGTGACCATTTTTCCACACTTACGACCGTTGCAGCATCCACGGGGTCACGTGATCAAAATTCAGACGCTTCGCAACTGGTTCATACTGGAAGTCCTCGACTTTACGACCACAGTTGAGCCCAAAATTTCTTTGGCTAAGCGAGACGCTTGTCGAAGTGAGCTTTGCCCCATTTTACGACCTTCCTTGACACATTTGTTAAGTGAATCAGTGCGGTTGTTAAATGAGTCACACAGTCGTTAAGGGAAGTCGGCTTCCCCCCCATTGCCGTTCCTTGCAAGAAGGTTGCAAAAGGGGATCCCGTGACCTCAGGATGCTATGACCGTCATAAATACGAGCCGGTTGCCAAGTGTCTGAATTTCGATCACGTGACCACGGGGGATGCTGCCACGGTCGCAAGTGTGAAAAGCAAGGTGGATAATAATTGATGGTTTTTAAAAAAAAATAAAAAATAAAAAAAATCAGATTTTTTTTTATTTTTATCACATTTATTTTAATAAAATGCTTTTGGGGTAAAAATCTATCTAAAGATAGTTTTCTATTTAAGATACACTAAAAATTTGGTTTATTCAGCGTGAAATGGAGCTTAGTTATGTAGCAGGAGGCTGTATACATTCTGCAATATTTACATTTTTGGTCAACTCCTTCAACGAATCCCAAGCTCTGCAAACTGAGATAACAATGCAGTGCGTTGGTGCATTTACACAATTTCACAGTAACCGTGAGATAAATCATAAAGCAAAGTTCAGGACTACTCCTTTATCCCGTTGTTTTGCAAATCTACGTACACTACAAACTGTACGATGGTTTAAAGAGAAACGCATCTGTACCAGGCTCGAAGTGTTTTAATTAAATAAAAGAATTTGAGTAGTGCTCCAACTATGTGGGATTAGCCTATTAATCTAAAATCGGTTCTGATATCGCTGTTTTACTCACCTGGCAGCTTATTATTCTAAATAGGAAACCTTCATTTTGTTTGCAAATAATAATAATATTAAAGATTCTAGCTACCAGCAAGAATGAGTCCTTACATTTAAAGAGCACCTGTCATTTCAGATGCATCCTGGCAGCGCCTGTTAGCGGGCATCCACTCACCTGCCCATCAAGTCCCTCGCCCTGTTGTGTCACTGCCACATCACCAGCCGCCCCATTTAAGTGTCAGTGAGTCAACAGTGTTCCAGTATCTCAGGGGCTGCCCCAAAGAAGAGGGAGTCAAGCTATTCTCCAAAGCGCCTGAAGGCAGGACAAGAAGCAACGGATGGAAACTAATCAAGGAGAGAAGCAACCTGGAACTAAGGAGAAACTTCCTGACAGTGAGAACAATTAACCAGCGGAATAACCTGCCTCCAGAAGCTGTGAATGCTCCAACGCTGGAAGTTTTTAAGAAGAGACTGGACAGCCATTTGTCCGAAATGGTGTAGGGTTTCCTGCCTGAGCAGGGGGTTGGACTAGATGACCTCCAAGGTCCCTTCCGACTATTATTATTATTATTATTATAACAGCCGGTCAGAGGAGCCACTGCTGGGGGACAGAGATGACAGTTGCTCTTTAAAAATTATCATTTAAATCGAGTTGATTTAAATCAAGCCTTTTTACTAGTGATTTAAATCGTGATTTAAATCGACTTGATTTAAATCAAACCCACCACCCTGGTGAAAAGTGGTCCTAAGTCCCGTTATTCAGTGCCGCTGTAATTTCAAACGGCCACTAAGTGATTCCCTTAACAGCTGTGACCAGAAAAGTCATAAAATTAATTAACCAGCGGAACCACCTGCCTCCAGAAGTTGTGAATGCTCCAACCCTGGACGTTTTTAAGAAGAGATTGTCTGAAATGGTCTAGGGTTTCCTGCCTGAGCAGGGGTTGGACTAGAAGACCTCCAAGGTCCCTTCCAACTCTATTATTATTATTATTATTAGTAGTAGTAGTAGTATTTATTAATTTATTATTATTATTATTATTACAAACTTTCTCACTTAGTGACAGAAATTTGGGCTCAATTGTACTCCTAAATCAAGGACTTCCTGTACCATGACGGTCACAGTCATGGGGGGGGGGGGTGTCACGCTATCCCCTTTCGCGTGACCTCCCGACAAGCAAAGTCAAAGTGACGCCGGATTCACTTAACAACCGTGTGTGACTCACTAAAGAACTGCAGGGATCCGCTTCACAACGGTGGCAAGAACGGTCGTAAAATGGAGCAAAACAGGAGCCCTGGAAAGTGGCTCAGGAAATGCCCGGTTTCCATCCTTGGCCAGTTCTAGAGCGCCCCGATTAGGGTTAGCCCCCTCTGGAGGCTATTGCAGCTGGTGGGGAGGGGGAACAGGACCCCCCCCCTTGGCAGCCCCTGTGCCTCTGCCTTCCTTCCAGAAGCCCTTCTGCAGCAATGTTCTTCCAGATGTGCTTGGCCAGGATGATGGGAGCCACATCTGCCCTCCAGAGGGTCGGGGGGGCACCCCTGATTGACCCCAGGTGGAAGCAAGAGGGGAGGGGGGAGAGGGGGGCTTCTTAGCCCAGACTCTACAGCCAGAAAATGAACTTCACTAAAAAGATCGATTTTGGTGAAAGTCAGGGGGGGGGGGGAAATGCCGCCTTGGACCAACAGCCCCCCCCCCATTTGCTTCTTCTCCAAGATTTGCCATTGTGGCTGCAAAGGGCCCAAATGAATAGAATAGAATAGAATAGAATAGAATAGAATAGAATAGAATAGAATAGAATAGAATAGAATAGAATAGAATAGAATAGAATAGGAATAGGAATAGAAATAGAAATAGAAATAGAATAGAATAGAATAGAATAGAATAGAATAGAAATGTAGAATAGAATAGAAATATAGAATAGAATAGAATAGAATAGAATAGAATAGAATAGAATAGAATAGAATAGAATAGAATAGAATTAGAAATAGAATAGAACAGAACAGAATAGAACAGAGCTGGAAGGGACCTGGGAGGTCTTCTAGTCCAGCCCCCTACTCGAGCAGGAAGACCTAATACCATCTCAGACAAGTGACACACACAAACATACACACACAACTCCCAACTGTTGGCTTTGAGGGGGGCTAAAGAGTGAAGGCCCAGCAAGTGTGGGGGCTGCAAATGGAATGTCTGGCCTAGAAAAAGGCAGGGAACAGATTGAAAAGGACTGTTTCTCCCCCCCCCCGCACTACAATTGGGTCCGACTTTGGCCTTGGGTAGGGGGTTGGACTAGAAGACCTCAAGGGTCCCTTCCAACCCTGGGATTTTTAGGATTCCACCTCCGTCCCATCTGGATCCAGAGACTTCCTGGCTTGCATTAAAGAGGGGTGGGGGAATCTGGCACGCCCCACCCCAAACATTCTTGGCTTCTCTGGGGCTGAATTTAAACTCTTTTGCAGAAGAGATTTGGAATCCAGTTTCTGCCGCCTTTTGAATTATGACCGTGCCTCAATCTGCACGTTTAGAAGGGGAAGATTGCTCGCATTTGCACACACAAACACACAAACACACAACCCGATATCATTTAGGGAAAGGCCAGAAGCGTGTGCAAAAGTTCCCCAAAGCTGTCGCTGCAGCCGGAATCCAAAAAGTGAGGAATAGATGAAAAAATGGTAATAATAATAATAATAATAATAATAATAATAATAATAATAATAATAATAATAATAACAACGACGACAACAACAACAACAACCATCAGCGCCAGCCAATTTGAATGTTCAGTTGACTGAGGTTCATGTCTAATGAATAAAAGATAACAATAATAACAATAATAACAATAATAACAATAATAACAATAACAATAATAACAATAATAACAATAACAACAACAACAACAACAACAACAATAACAATAACAATAATAATAATAATAATAATAATAATAATAATAATAATAATAATAATAATAATAATAATAATAATAATAATAAAGTTGGAAGGGACCTTGGAGGTCATCTAGTCCAACCCCCTGCTCAGGCAGGAAACCCTATACCCTTTCAGACAAATGGCTGTCTAGTCTCTTCTTAAAAACTTCCAGCGTTGGAGCATTCACCGCTTCTGGAGGCAGGTGGTTCCACTGGTTAATTGTTCTAACTGTCAGGAAGTTTCTCCTTAGTTCCAGGTTGCTTCTCTCCTTGATTAGTTTCCATCCGTTGCTTCTTGTCCTGCCTTCAGTTGCTTTGGAGAATAGCTTGACTCCCTCTTCTTTGAGGCAGCCCCTGAGATATTGGAACGCTGCTATCATGTCACCCCTAGTCCTTCTCTTCATTAAACTAGACATACCCAATTCCTGCAACTTAATAATATAATAATAATAATAATAATAAAGTTGGAAGGGACCTTGGAGGTCATCTAGTGCAACCCCCTGCTCAGGCAGGAAACCCTATAGCATTTCAGACAAATGGCTGTCCAGTCTCTTCTTAAAAACTTCCAGTGTTGGAGCATCCACCGCTTCTGGAGGCAGGTTGTTCCACTGGTTAATTGTTCTAGGAAGTTTCTCCTTAGTTCTAGGTTGCTTCTCTCCTTGGTGAGTTTCCATCCGTTGCTTCTTGTCTTTGTCTTCAGGCGCTTTGGAGAATAGCTTGACTCTCTCTTCTTTGGGGCAGCCCCTGAGATACTGGAAGACTTGCTATCCTGTCCCCCCTCGTCCTTCTCTTCATTAAACTAGACATACCCAATTTCTGCAACTTAATAATATAATAATAATAATCATAAAGTTGGAAGGGACCTTGGAGGTCATCTAGTGCAACCCTCTGCTCAGGCAGGAAACCCTATAGCATTTCAGACAAATGGCTGTCCAGTCTCTTCTTAAAAACTTCCAGTGTTGGAGCATCCACCGCTTCTGGAGGCAGGTTGTTCCACTGGTTAATTGTTCTAGGAAGTTTCTCCTTAGTTCTAGGTTGCTTCTCTCCTTGGTGAGTTTCCATCCGTTGCTTCTTGTCTTTGTCTTCAGGCGCTTTGGAGAATAGCTTGACTCCCTCTTCTTTGGGGCAGCCCCTGAGATACTGGAAGACTTGCTATCCTGTCCCCCCTCGTCCTTCTCTTCATTAAACTAGACAGACCCAATTCCAGCAGCCGTTCCTTATATGTTTTAGCCTCCAGTCCCCTAATCATCTTTGTTGCTCTTCTCTGCACTCTTTCTAGAGTCTCAACATCTTTTTTACATCGTGATGAGTTAGAAATTGTTAGAAATCTGGAATTAAGTCAAATTTCCAGAGCTGGCAGGGAGGAGGCCTCTGCTCAGCCATTCTCCCGCTTGGCTTTGCAGATTTTGGACAATGAGCTTGTCTAGCGTGGCCTAAAATTCCTAAAATTTGGCTGCAGCGGGAGAAGTCAGCAGCTTCCTCTTTTGAAAAAAACAAAACAAAACAAAACTCACGGTGCTAGTCCTCTTGAGGGAGAGGCCGAAGAGAAAAGGAGGCAGCCAGGGGAGAATTTCTGCTCTGGTGTCCTATTCCTTGCAGAAATGAAAAAGGGCAGGAGATAGGACACCCAGGGACCTGTGAGATTCCTGCCTCTTTTGGAGAGGGCGTGCAGCTAGTCCTCAGTTTACAACCATTTGTTTAGTGACCATTTGAAGTGACAACAGCACTGAAAGAAACTTGGGTACTTGGCAACTGGCATGCATTTACGACGGTGGCAGCGTCCCAGGGTCATGTGATCGTCATTTACGACCTTCCCTGACAAGCAGACTCAGTGAGGGAAGCTGGATTTGCTTAATGACCTCCTGATTCTCTTAACAACTGCAGTGACAACCGTGGCAAAGAAAGGGGGGGGGGGTCCACTCACTCAACACCTGCCCTGCACAAGAAGCTTTCTAAAGCAGAAATATTTTAAAAAAAACGAATACCTTTTTAAAAACACAAATGCCTTTTTAGGAATGCAAACACCTTTTTTAAAAACACAAACGCCTTTTTAAAAACATAAATGCCTTTTTGAAAACACAAACGCCTTTGTAAAACACAAACGCCTTTTAAAAAACAAATAACTTTTTAAAACAAACGCCTTTTTCAAAACACAAACACCTTTTAAAAACAAAAGTACTTTCAAAAAATACAAATACCATTTCAGAACACAAAAGCCTTTTTCAAAGCCCAAAGCCCTTTTTAAAAGCACAAATACCTTTTTAAAAACACAAACACCTTTTTAAAACACAAACGCCTTTTAAAAACAAATAACTTTTTAAAACAAACGCCTTTTTAAAAACACAAACACCCTTTTAAAAGCACAAGCACCTTTTTAAAAACACAAACACCTTTTTAAAAACAAATACCTTTTTAAAAACACAATGCCTTTTTAAAAGCACAAGCACCTTTTTAAAAGCACAAACACCTTTTTAAAAACACAAATACCTTTTTAAAAACACAATGCCTTTTTAAAAGCACAAGCACCTTTTTAAAAGCACAAACACCTTTTTAAAAACACAAACCCTTTTAAAAGCACAAGCACCTTTTTAAAAGCACAAACACCTTTTTAAAACACAAACGTTTTTTAAAAACAAATAACTTTTTAAAACAAACGCCTTTTTAAAAACACAAACACCCTTTTAAAAGCACAAGCACCTTTTTAAAAGCACAAATACCTTTTTAAAAACACA
>JALGBA010002914.1:0-36000 GCA_023970755.1 Azemiops feae | reverse complement strand
CTTTCCCTTCTTCCTCCCTCCCTCCCTCCCCCTACTTCCCTTCTTCTTTCCACCTCATCTTCTTCCTCCCTCCCTCCCTTCTTCTTTCTTTCCTTCCTTCTTCCTTCCTTCCTCCCTCCCTCCCTCCCTTCCTTCCCACTTTCCCTTCTTCCTTCTTTCCTCCCTCTCTCCCTTTCACTTTCCCTTCTTCTTTCCTTCCTTCCTTTCTTCTCCCCTCCCTCCTTCTCCCCTTTCCTTCTTCTTTCCTTCCTTCCTCCCTCCCTCCCTCCCTTCCTTCCCTCCTTCCTTCCTCCCTCCGTCCCTCCCTCCCTCCCTTCCTTCCTTCCTTCCTTCTCACCTCCCTTTCCTTTCCTTCCTTCTTCCTTCCTCCCTCCCTTCCTTCCTTCCTTCCCACTTTCCCTTCTTCCTTTTCCTCCCTCCCTCCCTCTCTCCCTTTCACTTTCCCTTCTTCTTTCCTTCCTTCCTTTCTTCTCCCCTCCCTCCTTCTCCCCTTTCCTTCTTTCTTCCTTCCTTCCTTCCTCCCTCCCTCCCTTCCCTTCCTTCCTTCCTTCCTTCCTTCCTCCCTTTCTTTTTTCTTTCCTTCCTTCCTTCTTTCCTCCCTCCCTCCCTCTCTCCCTTTCACTTTCCCTTCTTTCCTTCCTTCCTTTCTTCTCCCCTCCCTCCTTCTCCCCTTTCCTTCTTCTTTCCTTCCTTCTCCCTCCCTCCCTCCCTCCCTCCCTCCCTTCCTTCCTTCCTTCCTTCCTTCCTTCCTTCTCACCTGCCTTTCCTTCTTCCCTCCCGGCTAAGTTGCTCCAGAGTAGAAAAGATCTGCCCTCAGAACAGAATTCTCCTTGTGATGGAGGTTTCATGATCTCCATCTGCTTCTACGTAACATTTCTCCAGATTTGCATTTTCAAACCATCCTTTTTTTTTTTTCCTGGCTCTGGACTTAGCTAAGTTCTCAGGCTTTGGCCAGCTTTCTAGGCTAAACAACGTTATTACGAGCACAACATTTCAGGCCGTAAACATCCTCAAGATGAGGTTCAGGGCCTGGGAGCTCCATCCCTGGAGGTTTTCAAGAAGAGACCGGACAGTCACTTGTCTGAGATGTTATAGGTTCTCCTGCTTGAGCAGGGGGCTGGACTAGAAGACCTCCAAGGTCCCTTCCAGCTCTATTCTATTCTATTCTATTCTATTCTATTCTATTCTATTCTATTCTATTCTATTCTATTCTATTCTATTCTATATTCTGTTCTATTCTATTCTATTCTATTCTATTCTATAATAATAATAAAGTTGGAAGGGACATTGGAGGTCATCTAGTCCAACCACCTACTCAGGCAGGAAACCCTATACCATTTCAGACAAATGACTGTCCAGTCTCTTCTTAAAAACTTGTTCTATTTTATTCCATTCTGTTCTATTCTTTATTCTATTCTATTCTATTCTATTCTTTATTCTATTCTATTCTATTCTATTCTGTTCTGTTCTGTTCTGTTCTGTTCTGTTCTGTTCTGTTCTGTTCTGTTCTGTTCTGTTCTGTTCTATTGCCAAGAACATCAGAAAGGACTTCCCTGCACAAATGGGGGTCATCCTGACTGCTTATTTCTGGAGCTGTGGGCTCGGTTCCTCCGGACTGGGGAGCCATCCTTGGGGGAGAGTTAAACAGACACTCCCCAATTCTCTATCTAGGCATCTGAAAGTCTCCGTGACGCAGCCTTGATGGAGAGATACACTTGGGTGCATTCTAAATTGGGCCACAATTCACACCTTTTCTCTGCCTTAACAGGAGTTTCTTCACGAAAAAAGTAATTTTGGAAGGTGAGGATGACTGAGCAAATTAAGACTTTTGGCCTCTGGCCAAAGGGATACAGATGAAAGGAAGATCTACCATCTGGATGGCGAGCAGCTCATTGCCCCGTTTAGCATCCAAGAACGAAGCCTTGGTACGAGTTGTTATGGTGTTGCCCGTAGACGACACGGAAACCAGGGGGTGTTCTCTGTGAGTAACTTGAATTTTCAGCTTTTTTCCAGCAGGCAGACCAGCCTGGATAAAATGGAGGGGGGAAAAAACATTTAAACCCAGCGCATGAACAATGACTGCACAACAAGGGGAAGCCCTCCACTCATCTTCTCCTTCCTGTCTGTCTGTCTGTCTATATTTATATCTCTATCTCAATCTATCTATCACCAATCATCTATTTCCTATCTATCTATCTATCTATCTATCTATCTATCTATCTATCTATCTATCTATCTATCTATCTATCTATCTATCTATCTATCTATCTATCTATCTATCTATCTATCATCTATCATATCTATCATTATCTATCTATCTATCTACCATCTATCCATCTGTCTGTCTGTCTGTCTATCTATCATCTATATTTATCATTATCTATCTATCCATCTATCCATCTATCTACCATCTATCTACCATCTATCTATCTATCTATCTATCTATCTATCTATCTATCTATCTATCTATCTATCTATCTATCTATCATCTATATTTATCATTATCTATCTATCTATCTATCTATCTATCTATCTACCTACCTACCTACCTACCTACCTACCTACCTACCTTCCTACCTACCTACCTATCTATCTGTATCTATCTGTATCTATCTGTATCTATCTGTATCTATCTATCTATCTATCTATCTATCTATCTATCTATCTATCTATCTATCTATCTATCTATCTATCTATCTATCTATCTATCTATCTATCTATCTATCTATCTATCTATCTAACTCCCATAAAAATAAGTCCTTCCTTGATCTAGAAATAAAATCTGCTTCAGGAATCCCTGCCCAGATCAGATCTGCTTCTGCACACAGAACGTTTCAGCAGCCCCAGGAAGGAGAAATTTCACCCTTCTCTGCTTAGCTGGTGCCACCCATCACCATCCCAAAAGCACTAGGAACTTACACCTGGCAACATTTTTTTGAGCTGGTCGGAGGTCGGAACGGAACCCTAAGCAAAAGAGAGAGAGAGAGAGAGAGAAAAAGGAGATAAATGCATCAGTAACAAAAAGGAGGCAAGAATTGCAAGCCAGGACCTTGAACCCCATGGTAGGCAAGGCCTACTTCCCATAATAATCAACCACGAACAAAGTGACTTCGGTAACTAGGTGTCACTGACGCACCCGTTCCTTTCTTCAAAATCTGGATTGGTGAAAGACCTGCCGTTACAGGCAGTCCTCGACTTACGACACAGTTCAGCCCCACATTTCTGTTGCTAAATGAGACATTTGTTAAGGGAGCTTTGCCCCATTTTACTCCCTTTCTTGCCACCGTTGTTAAGTGAATCGCTGCAGCTGTTAAGTTAGTAGCCCAGTCATTAAGTGAATCTGGCTTGACCCGCTGACGTTGCTTGTCAGCTGGTCACAAAAGGGGATCACGGGACTCCTTCTGGGATGCTGCCAAACCGTCATAAATAGGAGTCAGCTGCTGAGCGCCTGAATTTTGACCCTGGGGATGCTGCAACGGTCGTAAGGGTGAAAAACGATCATCAGTGCCGTTGCAACTTCAAACAGTCACTAAGCGAACTGCTGTGAGTCGAGGATTACCTGTATTGCTAAAGGTAAAACCTTCGTTTCAGAGTTCCCCCAGGAACTTAATCTTAATCTTAATCTTAATCTCTCTGAATTAAAAGGAACCAGAGTCCATTGGTGGCCCTGAGAGTGGATCCCTCTGGGCTCACGGCTGAGAACGGTTGGCTGGAGAAGTTTCCATACTCTTGTCTCCGAATCCTTCCTCCCTCCCTCCCTCCCTCCCTTTCTCCCTCCCTTCCTCCCTTCCTTCCTCCCACCCCTTCTCCCTCCCTTCCTCCCTCCCTTCCTTCCCTCCCTCTCTCCCTTTCTCCTTCCTTCCCTCCCCTCCTTCCTCCCTTTCTCCCTTCCTTCCTTCCTCTCTCCCTTCCTCTCTCCCTTCCTCCCTGCCTCCCTCCTTCCCTCCCTCCTTCCTTCCTTTCCCCTTCCTTCCTTCCTCCCTTCCTTCCTCCCTCCCTCCCTCCCTCCTTCCTCCCCTTTCTCCATTACCCCTTCTCTCCTGAAGATCAAACTTCCTCCCTTTTCTCCCTTCATCCCTCCCTTCCTCCCTCCCTCCTTCCCTCCCTCCTTCTTCCTTTTCCCCTTCCTTCCTTTCACCTTTTTTTTCCCTCCCTCCCTCCCTTCCTCCCTCTCTCCCTTCTTCCCTCCCTCCCTTTCTCCCTTCCTTCCTTCCTTCCTTCCCTCCTTCCTTCTCTCCTGAAGATCAAACTTCCTCCCTCTTTCCCTTTCCTTCCCTTTCCCTCCCTCCCTCTGTCTCTCCCTCCTTCTCTCCCTTCCCTCCCTCCCTTTCTCCTTCCTTCCCTCCCCTCCTTCCTTCCTTCCTCCCTCCCTTCCTTTTTGGTTGGGTCTCCTGAACCCCAGACTGAGACTCAACCTCCCAACAGCCAAAGGCCGGGAGGGAATCCGACGGGGCCCTTTTCATCCAGAAGGCAGGAATGGGCTCTTCGGTCACCTTCACTTTGGTGAGCGGAGTTTTGAGATGGGGCTGGAACAAGATCATCAGCGCATGGAGCGCACTTGAGGGCAGGTAGAAAGAAGCCGTTTTCCCTTCTTTGGTTGGCAGGTCATCGGGGAGCGGATCACATGTGGACTGTATTACTTCCCCATTTTTCTTTTCAATTTTGATCTAGGAAAAGGAAGAGCACGAATACCAGCGTCATCGTTTCAAAAGCGATTGAAGCGCCCCAAAGGACACACCGGACCGGACGGGGGCAGGGCTCGTCCCCAACTCGGCCCTGTCCTTGGACATCTGGTCTCTACTTCCAGTTTCATCCTGGGCAGCCGCCCTCCGCCCCAGACCAAAGTCTGCCCTGCAGTCCTACGTTGATGGCTGGAAAGGAGCCAGAATCTCGTCCCTACGCAATTCTGTTTGTTGCTTCTGCCCCTCTTGCCACGGAGAGTAAGGTTTGGGGTAGGGGGAGGAAGTCTTGGGACATCAGCTTCTGGCTACTGGACATTTGACCTGGTGCCTTTGATGGTCTGGCTCCCACATTCCCGAGGACATCAAAGGCAGGGGTGGGCAACCTGGGCTCTTTTATGACTCGTGGACTTCAACTCCCAGAATTCCTGAGCCAGCCACGCTGAGGGGAAAGGGAGAGGTTTCCAAGCTGAGCCAGGCTGGCTCAGGAATTCTGGGAGTTGAAGTCCTCCAGTCATGAGGGGGCCATAGTTCCCCCATGCTGGCTCAGGAATTCTGGGAGTTGAAGTCCACCAGTCATGAAAGGGGCCATAGTTCCCCCATGCTGGCTCAGGAATTCTGGGAGTTGAAGTCCACCAGTCATGAGGGGGCCATAGTTCCCCCATGCTGGCTCAGGAATTCTGGGAGTTGAAGTCCACCAGTCATAAAAGAGCCAAGGTTGCCTACCCCTGATCTAAGGGAACCTGCCTTCCCATCCAACCACACTTCCATTGGAAGGTCAATAGGACTTTGTAGACACCAGGAGGCCCAGCTGACTCCATCTACTCTGACCCTTTGAGAAGGACAGAAGGCCATGTCCAAACTGTGCAAAGGAAGCCTTGTCAAGAGTTAGTGGCTGAGGTCACTTCCCATGCCAGGCTAATGAAGAACTCTTTATGTTGCATATAACCCTTGGGAAGTAGCCCTAGAATGTTGATTTCTTGGTTTGGGATCTTCGGTCTAAATCCACCATGTCCTGAGGCAGAATGGAATGGAATGGAATAGAATAGAAAATATGGAATGGAAGAATAGAATAGAATAGAATAGAATAGAATAGAATAGAATAGAATAGAATAGAATAGAATAGAATAGAATAGAATAGAATGGAATGGAATGGAATGGAATGGAATGGAATGGAATAGAATAGAATAGAATAGAATAGAATAGAATAGAATAGAATAGAATAGAATAGAATAGAATAGAATAGAAAATATGGAATGGAATCGAATGGAATGGAATGGAATAGAATAGAATAGAATAGAATAGAATAGAATAGAATAGAATAGAATAGAATAGAATGGAATGGAATGGAATGGAATGGAATGGAATAGAATAGAATAGAATAGAATAGAATAGAATAGAATAGAATAGAATAGAATAGAATAGAATAGAATAGAATAGAATAGAATAGAATAGAATAGAATAGAATAGAATAGAAAATATCTTTTTAAAAAATGTGTACAAACTATGTTTACATTTCGTGAGACTCTTAGTCTAAATAAAAACAAGTGCGATACATGTAGATATTATTTTTTAAAATATTATCCCTCCAGATGTTGTGGGTGCTCCTACACTGGAGGTTTTTAAGAAAAGATTGGACAGCCACTTGTCTGAAATGGTATACGTTCTCCTGCTTGAGCAGGGGGTTGGACTAGAAGACCTCCAAGGTCCCTTCCCACTCTGCTTGTCTATGGAGGTTCTCAGCCACCCAGGTCCTGGTTGTCCCGAAGGTGCTTTTTCAGGAGGCAACTGAACTTTCTTGTTTTTCTTTGAAGACGTTTCGCTTCTCATCCAAGAAGCTTCTTCAGCTCTGACTGGAGGGTGGGGAACAGGGAAGGGACCCAGGGCAGAAAACATCCTGCAGCCAAGAAGGCTCCAGACCCATTTGCACCACTCAGGTGACCTTGAGGAGACAGATAAACCTCCAAGTGGCCTCAAGGACTCTCTAAAAAATGCTAATGACCAGCTGTCTGCAAGGAGTATAAATCCTTCCCTTCCCCACCATCCGGTCAGAACCTGAAGAAGCTTCTGGGATGAGGAGCGAAACGTCTTCAAAGGAAAAACAAGAAAGTCCAGTTGCCTCCGGAAAAAAGCCCCTTTAGTTCTTCCAGCTCTGCTATCCTATATTCTGTTATTCTCTCCTTCTGTGATGGTGCCTGGTCTATCGTGAAGCTGAGTGGGGAGACAGGATGCAGCAGATCAATGTCCACCTTTCCTTCTCCACAGTTGAGCTGTGAAACCTGATGTCTCAAGGTATCAACCACAACGTTTCAGGAGATAACAGAATGACAGCGTTGGAAGGGACCTTGGAGGTCTTCTAGTCCAACCCCCTGTTCAAGCCGGAGACCCTTACACCATCTAATCCCTTCTTGAAAATCTCCAGTGATGGAGCACCCACAGCTTCTGGAGGCCAGGCCTTCCACTGGTGAATTATTCTAATTATCAGAGTCAAAATCAGTGTCTTTTTTTTTTTTCTCGCCGGATGAAATGAAGAGTGCTTCCTGCCACTGACTTTTCAGAAGAGCTGGTTGACCTGATTGGGGAAAAGATATTCCTAGTGCCCCCCCCCCTGGTAAAAATAAATCACATATCCATCCACTCTTACCTTGAGATTAAGGCTGACGTAACTTGTGTAGACAACCGGTTTTTCTGACACTTCGTACACAATATAGCCAATATTCCCGATAGGTTTCTTTGCTACGAAAGATACACATTGCATTAAAATATGGTTCCTCCGAGCAGTTTCTCAAACCAGATATAACTCCTGGGCTTCCCAGAAGACATTATTACGGTATTTCTGCCAGTGAGATCTTAGCCAGAAACACAAACTGGTGTTTGCAAGACTATAGGCAACCAGGTCCACGCTAGCCATAAATTGTGGCTTGTAAACCACTGCGGCAGGATTCACACAAGACACTAAGCCAAATCACCAGAAGCTGAGTGTTGGGTGAGTTTAGCCCAGGGGTCCTCAACCTTGGCCCTTTTATGACTTGTGGACTTCAACTCCCAGAATTCCTCAGCCAGGCACGCGTGCCTGGCTGGGGAATTCTGGGAGTTGAAGTCCACAAGTCATAAAAGGGCCAAGGTTGAAAACCCCTGCTTTAGCCAATACAGGTAGTTTTCAACTTTCAAACAGTTCGTTTAGTGACCGTTCAAAGTTACAACAGCGCTGGAAAAGGGGACATATGATCGTTTTCCACACTTACGACCATTGCAGCATCCCCCCAGGGTCACGTGATTAAAATTCAGACACTTGGCAAATGACTCATATTTATGACGGCTGCAGCGTCCCCGGGGGTCTGACCTTCTGAACAGCAAAGTTACTGGGGAAGCCAGACTCACTTAACAACCGTGTGACTCTCTTAACGGCTGCAGGGATTCAATTAACAACGGTGTGTCAAGAAAGGGGGTAAAGTGGGGCAAAACCCACTTAATACATGTCTCGCTTAGCGACGGAAATGTTGGGCTGTATTGGCAGCATCTTCAGAGCTGGCTATGTCTGAACTCTGGACAATCAGATGGGTGACTTATGCATTTAACCAATGAGTAAACGATACATAAAATAAATAATAAATGTTAATAAATAAAATTAAACCCGGGCTCTGTTGGAAGGAGGACGCAGTGGCCGTTGTGGCTGCGTGAACAAACCAAGATCAGCCCCAATGGCCAAGTGACCAGGATGTCCAGTGGAGAAATGTGGAGAAACTAGAGGGACTCCAGCTACAACATTCTGAGATATGGGTCCCATTTGGGTGGTTGAAGAAGAACCAGAGATGTGAACTTGCTGTGAATTCTATGTAAGAACATCTCCGGCCACCAAGTCAATAAACCAAGATCGCTAAAGTTTAGGAAGAAGCTGCTTGGGGTTTTAGTTCTTGATTGCTTATCTGACCTTCCAAAAGTTGACTGGATCCAACACTCTTATTTCATCGTGGAGGACATCCCAAGTGGGACAACCTGACCCCCACCCATTGTCTATGGAGAATTCTCCATCCTCCAGGTCCTGGTTGCCCCAAAGGGGCTTTTTCAAGAGGCAACTGGACTTTCTTGTTTTTTCTTTTGAAGACGTTTTGCTTCCCATCCCAGAAGCTTCTTCAGGTTCTGACTGGATGGTGGGGAAGGGAAGGATTTATACTCCTTGCAGACAGCTGGTCATTTGCCTCCTTTTGGAGAGTCCTTGAGGCCACTTGGAGGTTGACCTGTGTCTCTCTAAAAGGAGGCAAATGACCAGCTGTCTGCAAGGAGTATAAATCCTTCCATTCCCCCACCATCCGGTCAGAGCTGAAGAAGCTTCTTGGATGAGAAGCGAAACGTCTTCAAAGAAAAAACAAGAAAGTCCAGTTGCCTCCTGAAAAAGCCCCTTTGGGACCCCCCACCCCAATTGCAAAGAGCAAAGGTCAACTGAACAGCTGACTTGGGGGAACGGGTTCTTCAGATCGTCTCCTCCCAAAAGAGGTAGGAAAAACTCAAAATTCAGACTTTGGGGTGCTAGCGTATCCCCGAACTGTCTCCTGTAGCCCTCCAGGAGGTCGTGGTGTCAGGCTGTAGCCCCCAGCTTTGGCCACCTGTTCCTTTCTCATGTTCTGCCTTCAGGTCCGAGACGATGGGGCCCACTGGGCTGTCACGATGAGAAAGAACAGCTCGGCCCCAGCTAAATTCCCTTAAATTCAAAAAAGAAACTATCAGCTGCTTGGGGAAACAAAAGTAAATGCTGTACCTCCTCGAGATGCTGCCTCAAGGTCACCCAGCTGGAAGAAGGAGGGGGCCGCACCCCAAACTGGGCTTGGACTGACCATTGGGAAAGCATCTTTCCTGAACCTGATCGGTTACACCGGGATGGGCAACGGGAGACAGTTAAGGGAGGGAAGAATAGAACTCAGGGATTTGGGTGCCCGATTCTCAGTTCTGGCTTTGCACTCCTACGATACCCTTGATCCCTAATAAGCTCTACCTTTCTCAACGAATGGAGCGTTTCTGTTTAGAGGTTTGAGTTGTGGCAGGCCTGACATTAACAAAGACACTCACCCAGGATTGTGTGAAATGATTCCTTCAGTTTTGCCATCATCAAGTCAGCTGCTGGGCACAACTGGAAGTCAAGGGAGCCAGAAAAGGAGACATGATTGGACAAGCAGTTTCCTGGGATCAAATGGGGCTTGAGACAGATCTTCATTAGGGGGGGCAGGTGGGGACCATAGGGGTGGCAAATCCCACCTTGTAGACAGCCGTGCAGACTCACCTCTCTGCCAGTGTTCAACCTCCGTGCACGCCACCACACCAGCCAGCACTTTAAGCCAGCATTGGAAGGTGATGTGTACTCAAATGTCTCCTAAAACTCATTGAGTCCCCCGAATATTTTTGAGGCCCGGGAACATGGCTGCAGCTGGACTCCAGAGAGACGGGGAGAGGATGCAACCTCTGATGTATTAGTACCGCTTTATAAAGCCTTAGTAAGGCCACCCCTGGAAGCCTGCATCCGGTTTTGGTCACCGAATTACAAAAAAAAAAAAAAGATGTTGAGACTTTGGGAAAGAGTGAAGAGATGATTAAAGGCCTGGAGACTAAAATATACGAAGTTGCAGGATTTGGATATGGCTAGTTCTAGAGAAAAGGACTAGATTGACTTGATAGCAGTATTCCAGTATTTGAGGAGCTGCCCTAAAGAAGAGGGAGTCCACTTATTTTCCAAAGCACCAGAGGGCAAGAAAAGAAACAATGGATGGAAACTCACCAAGGAGAGAAGCAACCTGGAACAAAGGAGAAATTTCCTGACAGTGAGGACAATTAGCCAGTGGAACATCTTGCCTCCAGAAATCATGGGTGCTCCATCACTGGAGATTTTTAAGAAGAGACTAGACAGTCACCTGTCTGAGACGGTATAGGTTCTCCTGCTTGAGCAGGGGGCTGGACTAGAAGACCTCCAAGGTCCCTTTCAACTCTATTCTATTCTATTCTATTCTATTCTATTTAATTCTATATTCTATATTCTATATTCTATATTCTATATTCTATATTCTATATTCTATATTCTATATTCTATATTCTATATTCTATATTCTATATTCTATATTCTATTCTATCCCATAATTCTATTCTATTCTATTCTATTCTATTCTATTCTATTCTATTCTATTCTATTCTATTCTATTCCATTCCATTCCATTCCATTCTATTCCTGTATTATAGGCAGAAAACAACAAAGTAAACTCAGTTCAATTAACTCAATCAGAATAGAGGTGGAAGGGACCTTGATGGTCTTCTAGTCCAACCCCCTGCTCAAGCAGGAGACCCTATACCATTTCAGACAAGTGGCTGTCCAGTCTCTTCTTAAAAACTTCCAGCGATGGAGCACCCACAACTTCTGGAGGAAAGCCATTCCACTAATTAATTGTTCTCCCTGTCAGGAAGTTTCTCCTTAGTTCCAGGTTGCTTCTCTCCCTGATTAGCTTCCATCCGTTGTTTCTTGTCCTGCCTTCAGTTGCTTTGGAGAATAGCTTGACCGTCCCTCTTCTTTGGGGCAGCCCCTCAAATATTGGAAAACCGTTATCATGTCCCTCCTAGTCCTTCTTTTCTCTAGACTGGCCATACCCAATCCCTGCAACCGTTCTTCGTATATTTTAGTCTCCAGTCTCCTGATCATCCTAGTTGCCCTTCTCTGCACTTTTCCCAAAGTTTCAACATCTTTTTTGTAATGTGGTGGCCAAAACTGGATGCAGCATTCCAGGCGTGGCCTTACTAAAGGCTTTGTCAAGCATTACCAGAGTAGTTAGCTTGAACTCTGCAAGCAAGGGTCTATTTCAGTGGTGGCGCACCTATGGCACGCGTGCCAGATGCGGCACTCAGAGCCCTCTCTGTGGGCAAGCATGCCGTGCCCCGGAGATGGCGAGGGACTGGCCCCTGCCGCCCTGGCCCCGCCCACCCAGTCTGCCATGACCACCGCGGCCACGCCCACCCGGCACCTGGTGATAAATAAGTGGGTTTTGGGTTGCAGTTTGGGCACTGGGTCTCTCAAAGGTTCGCCATCACTGGTCTATTTGTACACTCCTGGAATTACTAGATGGGATCTGAAACGTGTCCCTCCTGCCCAATCTGTAGGATAAGGTGGACTCACAGGGAGCCTCCACCCCATCCTTCCAGGTCCGTGATTCTACCATCATAAAGCCCCCAGACTTACCACACCCGGCATGACTTTCCCGAGTGTAGAATCCAAAAACTTATTCACGATTTTGGGAAGCATGCTGAAAAAGAAGACGTGAAATGGAGGGAATTATAAAGTGCAAGTAATCCTTCACCACAATTCAGCCCAACATTTCTGAATTTCTGGTCCTGCCTTCTGGTGCTTTGAAACATAAGTGGACCCCCTCTTCTTTGTGGCAGCCCCTCAAATATTGGAAGGCCGCTATCCTGTCACCCCCTCGTCCTTCTCTTCCTTAAACTAGACATACCCAATTCCAGCAACCGTTCCTCATATGTTTTAGCCTCCAGTCTCCTGATCACCTTTGTTGCTCTTCTCTGCACTCTTTCCAGAGTCTCAACATCTTTTTTTACATTATGGTGACCAAAACTGGATGCAGTGTTCCAAGTGTGGCCTTACCAAGGCATTGTAAAGTGGTATTAATACTTCACGTGATCTTGATTCTATCCCTCTGTTAATGCAGCCTAGCACTGTGTTGGCCTTTTTGGCAGCTGCAGCCCATGGCTGGCTCATATTTAAGAGATTGTCCACTAGGACTCCAAGGTCCCTCTCACAGTTACTGCTATTGAGCAAGGTACCCCCTATACTATACATGTCCATTTGGTTTTTCTTGCCTAAATGTACAACCTTACTTTTTTCACCATTGAATTTCATTATGGTGACCAAAACTGGATGCAGGATTCCAAGTGTGGCCTTACCAAGGCATTGTAAAGTGGTATTAATACTTCATGTTTTTGATTCTATGCCTCTGTTTGTATAGCCAAGGATTGTATTAGCTTTTTTGACAGCTGCCGCACACTGGGGGGCTCATATATAAGTGATTGTCCACTAGAATAGAATAGAATAGAATAGAATAGAATAGAATAGAATAGAATAGAATAGAATAGAATAGAATAGAATAGAATAGAATAGAATAGAATAGAATAGAATGGAACGGAACGGAACAGAACAGAACAGAACGGAACAGAATAGAATAGAATAGAATAGAATAGAATAGAATAGAATAGAATAGAATAGAATAGAATAGAATAGAATAGAATAGAATAGAATAGAATAGAATAATAACTTTATTGTCACTTTGAATGTACACTAATCAGCATACATTAAAATGAAATTTTGTTGCATACAGCTCTCAAAGGGTCACCACCTCCAAAATACACTACATAAATATCATACATACATACATACATACATACATACATAAATACATACATACATACATACATACAGAATTATGCATATACCCACATATATTATATGACGCAGAGAAACAACACCGTCTAGTTCGGGTTATGTCTACTTGTGCATGGCGAGAGAAAAGGACCCGGACTGCAAGGTCCCTCTGATTGAGCCAGGAACCGCCTGTTCTATTCCTCTGCATCTGGTTTTTCTTGCCTAAATGTAGAACCTTATTTTTCTCACTGCAGAATGTCAGTTTGCTAGATAGGGCCCCGTGTTCAAGTCTGACACACCTTGGTGGGTTCTCACCTGCTGGGAAGGTTGGTTTTACAGGACTTCACCTCCACCTTACAATCGGTGACCTTCAAAACCAGTTCACCATTGGGCAAGCTTGAAATCTTGCCCGTTATTTGAATTCCAGTAACCACAGTGATCGTCATCTCTCCGCCAATAAAGCTGAAAGAAAAAAGAAAGAAAGAAGAAGAAGAAAAGGGGTTATGTTGGGACCAGATTCGCTGGAGCAACTGCACTCATAGCAGGTCCACAAGACAATGTCTAGGGGGATTCTCTCCATCATCCAGGTCATGGTTGTCCCAAAGAGGCTTTTCTCAAAAGGCAGCTGAACTTTCATGGGTTGTTTTTTCCCTTCGAAAATATTTCGCTCTTCAGTTCTAACTGATTGGAGGGGAATGGAAGGGTTTACATCCTTGGCAGTCACCTGATCGTTATCATTCTCTCTGAGAATCACTGAAACCACGTGGAGGTTGATCTGTCTCCTCTCTCCAAGTGGCCTCAACGACTCCCAGAAAGAGTGAGAACGATCAGATGACTGCAAAGAATATAAATCCTTCCATTCCCCACCAGTCAGTTAAAGCTGAAGAAGCTTCTTGGATGAGAAGCGGAACCTTTTCAAAGAGAAAACAAAACAAAACAAGAAAGTTGGAAAAAGCACCTTTGGGATATCCACAAGACAATAGTCAGTGGATGACTTTGGTTTCCATTCTAAACTCATTCCTTTCTAAATTCAGTGGCAGTGACAAAGCCAAAGGACTCAGTCTACAAATGTCCAATTCACCATCAGGCTTTCCCATTAATAATAATAATAGGGTTGGAAGGGACCTTGGAGGTCTGCTAGTCCATCCCCTGCCTGTGCCTGGTGTCCTTAAACCATCCCAGATAAATGGCTGTCTACTCTTTTCTTGAAAACTTCCAGTGTTGGAGCATTCACCGCTTCTGGAGGCAGGTTGTTCCACTGGTTAATTGTTCTGTCAGGAAGTTTCTCCTTAATTCCAGGTTGCTTCTCTCCTTGCTTAGTTTCCATCCGTCGTTTCTTGTCCTGCCTTCAGGTGCTTTGGAGAAATAGTTGGACCCCCCCCCTCCTCTCTGTGTCAGTCCCTCAAATATTGGAAGACTGCTATCTTAGTCCTTCTCTTCATTAGGCTACACATACCTAGTTCCTGCAAACAGAACAACAGAGTTGGAAGGGACCTTGAAGGTCTTCTCGTCCAACCCCCTGCTCATGCAGGAGACCCTATACAATTCTGGACAGATGTTTGTCCAGTCTCTTCTTAAAAGCCTCCAGTGATGGAGGTCCCACAACTTCCAGAGGCAGGTTGTTCCACTGGTTAATTGTCCTCATTGTCAGGAAGTTTCTCCTTAATTCCAGGTTGCTTCTCTCCTTGGTTAGTTTCCATCCGTTGCGTCTTGTCCTGCCTTCAGGTGCTATCATGTCACCCCTGGTCCTTCTTTTCATTAGACTAGACCTACCCAATGGATTTTCTACATCCATGACCAAAACTGGGCTCTCACTCACCTCTTCCCAGCAACCGAGATGCCAAGAACCATATCTGTGATGACTATGTCATTTTCCTTTAAGATTAGCTTAATAGTGGATATAAGCAGATCCACAATTCGCAACCTACAAGAGTAAGGAAGAGAGCATGAAGAATAGCAGAGGAACTGATGTTTTGCTGATGGGGAGAATTAGACGAAGGCCTTGGTGAATCAGCTTAAATGCTTAGAAATGAATGTAACTCAGAGTCAGGTATAAGTTCTCAGGGGAATCACAGACCCAAAGGAATCTATCTTTGGGTTCTCCGGACTGAATTCCAGTCCTGCTCCCATTGCTAACTTTCTAATCAAACGATGCTCAGCAGAATGATAGCCCTCATGACAGACTCCTGTTCCTGCCTGTCCCTTGAGGTGGCCACGGATCAGATTCCTTTGTGGATGGACTCTCATCTATGGGAATATCAGAGTTGGAAGGGACCCTGGAGGTCTTCTAGTCCAACCCTCTCAGCTTTAGGGGCAAGGTCTGAGAGGTGACAGCCAGAAGTAGTTTGGGCTTGATGTCAACTCAATGGTTTCTGGAGGTTATAAGGAATACAGAATACCAGAGGTGGAAGGGAACTTGGAGGTCTTCTAGTCCAACCCTCTGCTCAAACAGGAGACCCTAGAGCATTCTGGAACAATGGCTGTCCAAGACAAGATTAAGTCCAAGATTAAGCCTTCCATTCTTCTCTATGGAGACTCCCCATCAACCAGGTTACGGTTGTCCCCGAAGGTGCTTTCTTTACAAGAGGCAGCTGGATTTCCTTTGTTTTTCCTTGAGGACATTTCCCCTCTCATCCCAGAAGCTTCTTCAGTTCAAAACTGAAGAACTGAACTGAAGACGTCTGTGGAGATTCTCTGTCCTCCGGGTCACGGATGTCCCCAAGGTGCTTTTTATCGACTTCCTTGTTTTTCTTTGAAGATCTTTCGCTTCTCATCCAAGGCTGAAGAGACTTCTCGGATGAGAAGAGAAACCTCTTCAAAGGAACACAAGGAAGTCCAGTTGCCTCCTGAAAAAGCACCTGTGGGTGAGCTGAAGAGACTTCTCGGATGAGAAGCGAAATGATTTCAAGGAAAAACAAAGACAGTCCATCCACCACTTGAAAACAAAAGCACCTTTGGGCCCTTCCTATTCTTCATCATTTCTGCGGTCCTAGAGCGGCATTCTGAGTAGGAACTAGAGCAGGGGTAGGCAACCTTGGCTCTTTTATGATTGGTGGACTTCAATTCCCAGAATTCCTGAGCCAGCCACGCTGAAGGGAAAGGGAGAGGTTTCCAAGCTGAGCCCTGGTGGCTCAGGAATTCTGGGAGTTGAAGTCCACAAGACATGAAGGGGCCATAGTTCCCCCATGCTGGCTCAGGAATTCTGGGAGTTGAAGTCCACGAGTCATGAGGGGGCCATAGTTGCCCCATGCTGGCTCAGGAATTCTGGGAGTTGAAGTCCACGAGTCATGAGGGGACCATAGTTCCCCCATGCTGGCTCAGGAATTCTGGGAGTTGAAGTCCACGAGTCATGAGGGGGCCATAGTTCCCCCATGCTGGCTCAGGAATTCTGGGAGTTGAAGTCCACGAGTCATGAGGGGGCCAAAGATTCCCCATGCTGGCTCAGGAATTCTGGGAGTTGAAGTCCACCAGTCATGAAGGGGCCCATAGTTGTCCCATGCTGGCTCAGGAATTCTGGGAGTTGAAGTCCACGAGTCATGAGGGGGCCATAGTTCCCCCATGCTGGCTCAGGAATTCTGGGAGTTGAAGTCCACGAGTCATAAAAGAGCCAAGGTTGCCTACCCCTGAACTAGACTCTTGCTCTCTGTCTACATCTGTTGGGTTTTCAACTATTGGCTGGAAACTTCTAGAAGCCCACTGGGGGTCAAGCCTCAGAGTTCTCCTTTGCTGCCCCAGAGGAGATGAATCAACTCACCCTTTGATGCCTTTGATCATCTTGCTATTGGGCCCGTTTTTCATGGCTTTCATTATCATGTCCTCCAAAATGTTCCCTTTAATAAGGGTGACCTGGATCACTAAAAACAGAGACAGGGAGTTCAGGGCTTAAAACTCAAGCCATGTGCTCCCCTAGCACGATGTGGCATGTCACAGTAGGCGTGGGCAGGAGCCGCCATTCCTTTTGTCACCGTGGCCATTCCATCCAAAGTGTTCCCATCTGTCATGCACATCTGGGTGAGGAAAACAGAGCCACAAAGAAGCCGTGGCCAACTCAAGCCATGAGACTTTGTACCACGAGGAGGAGGAGGCTCACCCCAGCCCTAGAGGGAGGGCACCCCATCTCCCCTCACAGCTCCTGGAGCCCTTCCCCACCCCCGGCGCTGAAAACAAGGATTCTACTACCTTCGACTTGGGGGAAGAAGAAGAAGAAGAAGAAGAAGAAGAAGAAGAAGAAGAAGAAGAAGAAGAAGAAGAAGAAGAAGAAGAAGAAGAAGAAGAAGAAGAAGAAGAAGAAGAAGAAGAAGAAGAAGAAGAAGGAAGAAGAAGAAGAAGAAGAAGAAGAAGAAGAAGAAGAAGAAGAAGAAGAAGAAGAAGAAGAAGAAGAAGAAGAAGAAGAAGAAGAAGAAGAAGAAGAAGAAGAAGAAGAAGAAGAAGAAGAAGAAGAAGAAGAAGAAGAAGAAGAAGAAGAAGAAGAAGAAGAAGAAGAAGAAGAGAGAGAAAAGGAGGAGGAGGAAGAGAAGGAGAAGAAGGAGAAGGAGAAGGAGAAGAAGAAGAAGAAGAAGAAGAAGAAGAAGAAGAAGAAGAAGAAGAAGAAGAAGAAGAAGAAGAAGAAGAAGAAGAAGAAGAAGAAGAAGAAGAAGAAGAAGAGAGAGAAAAGGAGAAGGAGGAAGAGAAGGAGAAGAAGGAGGAGGAGAAGGAGAAGAAATAGAAGAAGAAGAAGAAGAAGAAGAAGAAGAAGAAGAAGAAGAAGAAGAAGAAGAAGAAGAAGAAGAAGAAGAAGAAGAAGAAGAAGAAGAAGAAGAAGAAGAAGAAGAAGAAGAAGAAGAAGAAGAAGAAGAAGAAGAAGAAGAAGAAGAGGCGGAGGAGGAGGAGGAAGGAAGGAAGGAAGGAAGGAAGGAAAAAAGGAAAGGAGGGAGGGAGGGGGGAAGGAAGGAAGGAAGGAAGGAAGGAAGGAAGGAAGGAAGGAAGGAAGGAAGGAAGGAAGGAAGGAAGGACCTTGAGATCTTTGCATAAAATGGGAACATGGGACAGGGGGACTTCGTGCTGCAACCCAGCTGGAATCGATGCCTGGAGGGTTTTGGAGAGAATAGTTTCAACTAACTCCTAGGAGAAAACCTGGTGATAGAAACAAAGTTCTCCACATTTCCAGCTTTCAGTGTCTTCCTACTTTTACGTGGCTGTGAAAGAAGGAACTGGAAAACCCATTTATTTCATTCCAAAATCAAAAGTCTTCCTCCCTCCTTCCCTCCCTTCCTCCCTCCCTCCCTCTCTTTCTTTCCTTCTCTCTTTCTCCTTTCTTTTTGCCATCCTTCCTTTTCTTTCCTTTTCTTTCTTTATTCCCCTCTTTCATTCTTTCCTTCTCTCTTCCTTTTTTCTTCCTTCTCTCCTCCCTCCCTCCCTCCTTTCTTTCTGTCTTTTTCTCTTTCTTCTTTCTCTCTCTTTCTCTCTCCCTCCCTTTCCATCTCCTTCCTGGCTTTCTTTCTTTTCTTTCTTTTTATCCCTTCCTTCCTTTCCATGTCCTTCCTTCCTCCCTCCCTCTGTCCCTCTTTCTTTCTTTTCTTTTTTCTTTCTTTTTACTCATCCCTCTCTCCTTCCTGCTTCCCTCCCTTCCTCCTTCTTTCCTTTATCCTTCCTTCCTTCCTTTGTCCTTCCTTCCTTCCTATCCCAGAATCTATCCTTCCTTCCTTCCTTCCTTCCTTCCTTCCTTCCTTCCTTCCTTCCTTCCCAAATATACGCCAACCTATGCAAGCTGTTCTTTGAAATTTCCCCCAGTATTCTTACAACAATCTCAGCTACCAGGATATACGCCATTTTACTTACTGCGCAATATTGTAGGTGGCTCAAATTTCACGTTAGCTGTACAAGAATCTCCTGATTCCGAAGGGACCATTGCAAAACAGAAGAAGACCAGCACCCCAACCCAGGGCCTCTTGAGGGCTAGATCCATGGTGACCGACAGAAGGTCAGAAAGGAATCCTTGGCTGTAAACATGTGGAATGAGAACATCTTTAGATTCAGGGAATAAAGAAAAGGCCTGATTTTGCTCTAGGCCAGGGGTCTTCAAACGTGGCCCTTTTATGACTTGTGGACTTCAACTCCCAGAATTCCTCAGCCAGCCTCCATTTTGTTTGTTAGATTTAAGACAGGGGTCTTCAACCTTGGCCCTTTGATGACTTGTGGACTTCAACTCCCAGAATTCCTCAGCCAGCCTCCATTTTGTTTGTTAGATTTAAGACAGGGGTCTTCAACCTTGGCCCTTTTATGACTTGTGGACTTCAACTCCCAGAATTCCTCAGCCAGCCTCCATTTTGTTTGTTAGATTTAAGACAGGGGTCTTCAACCTTGGCCCTTTTATGACTTGTGGACTTCAACTCCCAGAATTCCTCAGCCAGGCACGTGTGCCTGGCTGAGGAATTCTGGGAGTTGAAGTCCACAAGTCATAAAAGGGTCATAGTTCCCTCACGCTGGCTGAGGAATTCTGGGAGAGAAGCGACCTAGAAGTAAGGAGAAATTCCCTGATACTTAGAACAATTAACCAGTGGAACAACCTGCCTCCAGAAGTTGTGAATGTGCCAACACTGGAAGTTTTTAAGAAGAGATTGGACAGCCATTTGTCCGAAATGGTATAGGGTTTCCTGCCTGAGCAGGGGGTTGGACTAGATCAGGGCTTTTCAACCTTTTCACCGACTGTACCACTTTTAGGATATGGCAATATTCGAATACCACCTAGCAAGGTGTCAAAAACGTGATGACCAAAAAAAAAAAAAAAACCTGTTCAAAGTTGCAATTGCACTGAAATGACTTATGACCATTTTTCACACTTATGACCATTGCAGCATGCCCAGTGTTATGTCCTGGGCCTTGCTGAGTCATTCAGCAAGGCTCAGAAAGGCTGCAGAGAGGTTGCAGAGACCCGGACAGACCACGTGTCTGCCCGGGACCCAGACAGGCTGTCTCCAGCCTAGCGCGCATGCGCGAGGCGGGAGAATGGCCTGCATTGATTGGCTGTGCATCCCCTTGCACGGGGAGTATAAAAGGGCCTGTTGCCATTGTGTGCTTGCTTCTGTTCTGTGAATGTAATCAATAAAGATCCTTTGTTGTGTACCTGCCTCGTCTTGATGTCTGCCTTGCGAGAACAGAACACCCAGGGTCATGTGATTTATATTTGGATGCTTGACAACTGCTTCATATTTATGATGGTCACAGTGTCCCGGGGTCATGTGATCCCCTTTTGCAACCTTCTGACAAGCAAAGTCAATGGCAGAGCTGCTGGTGGCCAAGTGCTAAGGCGGGACTTCCCTCCCTCCCTGTCTCCCTCTGTCTTATGCCCACCTCCTTCTGAAGGAAGAATTTGAACAACCCCCCCCCCCGCATATTTTCTCTCTTCCATATATTCATCAAACAAGGAAAAGCCTCCAGAGACAGAAAAGACAAACTGCTGAGTGAACTAGCTTAAAAAGGCACATTCCCCTTTAAGAATTAGCTACTGGCTACTTCAAAATCCCTTGCAGCAAAACTTACAGCTAACAATAGGAGAGCAATAGAAGCTAACACCAGCCATCAGCCAAATAGAAATTGCCAAACACTCCTTAAGAACACAAAGCCCACATTGCACAAATCCCAGAACTTCAAAGTCACAAAAGCACATAAGAATCCTTCCACTCTCCATCTCCCTCCCTCTCTCCTCCGTGCCTCACCTCCAGCCATTGCTGCCTTTTTTCATTCCTCATGGAGGGCGACCCCTCCCCCACTGCATTTCTTGCCTGTTTGCTGCTGCCGGCACAGGTGGCTGCCACAGCAGTTGTAGATCGGCTCATGGCCAGCCTGCTTGATCTCCTCTCCTCTCCCTCCCACCCTCCTCCTCCTTCTTCTTTCCCTTCGGTGCAGCTAGAGCTGACTCCTCCTCCTCCCAAGGCTGCTGCTTTTTTCTCTCCCGCACCCTTTTATAGCCTCTCCTGTCTCCGCCCCCCTCCTCCCTCTTTCTCATGGGGGAGGGTGAGCCAGAAGTGAGCCTGGGCCCTTTGTCTCTCCCCAGCCACTCTGCAGCTCCAGAGGACTCTCTCACAGAAGTCATTGCCTCCCCCACTACACTTGGCTAGGCAGGGCTGCGTACCACCTGCCACTCGTTAATGTACCACAAGTGGTACGCGTACCACCGGTTGAAAAGCCCTGGACTAGATGACCTCCAAGATCTCTTTCAGCTCTGTTATTCTGTTGTTCTGTCAAGATGGGAGGTGACCAATTTGGTTTGGGATCCAACCAAGGATTCTGTTGGCCTTCTGCAAAGGGGTCAAAGCTTGGCTGTGTAGCCTTACGTAGGGGGACACAAGGGCCAACACAACCATGGGTCTAATTGGCCCCATATGATGCTTCTCCCCCTGTGCTAACCACTGCTAATCCCCTCTCCTGGGCTCCTTTGCCTTCTTTGAAATGTTATAAGCAGTGGTGGGATTCAAATAGGGGAACAACCGGTTCTCTGCGTGGATGCCGCTTTCGTAAGTCCATCCTGGGCCTGGACAACAAAAAATTAGCTACTGGTTCTGCCGAACTGGTGCGAACCGGCTGAATCCCACCCCTGGTTATAAGGTTGTTTTATAATGTTAACATTTTCACTCCTAGGTTATTCTGCTTTTCACTGTTTCATTTTACTGATTAGATTGTACCACCGCCCAGAGCCCTTGTCCAAGAGAGGTGGGTGATTAAGAAGGATGAAATACAAATAAATAAATCTTCCAGTTAGATTAGATTAGATAACCTTTATTGTCATTTTTTCCTGTGGGCACAACGGCACGCATTAAAAATGAAATTTAGTTGCTTGCTCTCGAAGTGTACACACACATAACACACATTTAAAACATACTATGCACAACATACAGTATGTATAGACCTACACCAGGGGCCTTCAAACCTGGCCCTTTGATGACTGGTGGACTTCAACTCCCAGAATTCCTCAGCGTGGCTGGCTGAGGAATTCTGGGAGTTGAAGTCCACAAGTCACAAAAGGGCCAAGTTTGAAGACCCCTGATATAGACTTTAAGAGGAGTGGACTTCAACTCCCAGAATTCCTCAGTCAGCGTGGCTGGCTGAGGAATTCTGGGAATTGAAGTCCACAAGTCATCAAAGGGCCAAGTTTGAAGACCCCTGTCTTAAATCTAACAAACAAAATGGAGGCTGGCTGAGGAATTCTGGGAGTGGAAGTCCACAAGTCATCAAAGGGCCAAGTTTGAAGACCCCTGTCTTAAATCTAACAAACAAAATGGAGGCTGGCTGGGAATTCTGGGAGTAGTGGAAGTCCACAAGTCATCAAAGGGCCAAGTTTGAAGACCCCTGTCTTAAATCTAACAAAACAAAATGGAGGCTGGCTGAGGAATTCTGGGAATTGAAGTCCACAAGTCATCAAAGGGCCAAGTTTGAAGACCCCTGTCTTAAATCTAACAAACAAAATGGAGGCTGGCTGAGGAATTCTGGGAGTTGAAGTCCACATGTCATCAAAGGGCCAAGTTTGAAGACCCCTGTCTTAAATCTAACAAACAAAATGGAGGCTGGCTGAGGAATTCTGGGAGTGGAAGTCCACAAGTCATCAAAGGGCCAAGTTTGAAGACCCCTGTCTTAAATCTAACAAACAAAATGGAGGCTGGCTGAGGAATTCTGGGAGTTGAAGTCCACAAGTCATCAAAGGGCCAAGTTTGAAGACCGTTGCTCTAGTCTAGGCTGATCATTTCCCGCTATGGCAGAGGCTCAAAGGCTGAAACTGGCTAACACTGAGTGGCTGTTAAATAACAGAAATAGTAGCCACGGAGGACACGGGTGCCCCTCATTGCCCATGACTCAGTTTCTATCATTTTGATGTTCTGCCCATATTAACAGAATAACGGAGCTGGAAGGGACCTTGAAGGCCTTCTAGTCCAACCCTCTGCTTGAGCAGGAGACCCTATAACATTCCAGACAAATGGCTGTCCAGTCTTTTCTTGAAAACCTCCGATGTTGCAGCACCCACAACCTTTGGAGGCAAGCTGCTCCACTGACTAACAGAATAACAGAGTTGGAAGAGATTGGTTATCCAATCTCTTGTTTTGGTTATCCAAACATACCCAGTTCCCACAACCCTTTATCATATAGTTTAGCCTCCCAGACCCATTATCTTTGTTTAGTCTAATGTTTAAAGCAGGATGCAGAATAACAAAGTTGGAAGGGACCTTGGAGGTCTTTTAGTCCAACCCCTTGCTCAGGCAGGAGAGTCTATACCATTTCAGACAAATGGCTGTCCAGTCTCTTCTTAAAAACCTCCAGTGATGAAGCACCCTCAATTTCTGGAGGCAAGCTGTTCCACTGATTAATTGTTCTAACTGTCAGGAAATTTCTCCTTAGTTCTAGGTTGCTTCTCTCCTTGATTGGTTTCTATCAGTTGCTTCTTGTCCTGCCTTCAGGTGCTTGGGAGAATAGCTTGACTCCCTCTTCTTTGGGGCAGCCCCTGAGATATTGGAAGGCTGCTAATATGTCAACCCTGGTCCTTCTCTGCAACAGAGTCAAAGATTTGGTGGGCACCTCAACTCAAGGGACACAGCCCAGACTGTGGCTGTCCAGTCTCTGTAAGAAAGGCAACTGAAGGCCAACAGCTGCTTGGGTTTCCAGACATCCCCAGGGACTTTGATATGACTGCCAAGTGCCCTTGGTGCCCCTTCACTCTAGATGAAAACATCTGGAGGAAACCAACTGAACAATTTTTCAAACCGCGAGAACTTCAATTTGCAACTCTGCAGAAGAAGACAGGGGTGGCCCCTTCTAAGCCTGCTGGAAGATTTCAGAGTTGCACCCCAGACTCTGGAGCTAAAGATGCAGGAAAATCTGGGCGGGAGACTCAACCCCAATCTTACGTGTCCATCAACCTTCTCAGAAGGGACTCCTTCCATCATCTGGGGTACCTTTGGACCATCGCACAGTTCACTTACATGTCTGGATGGATGGAGCTTCCTCAATGTGTTCAAACCTTCGTCCACTAATCTTCTCTTGGGTTGCCAGTTATATACTTCCCCGTGAATGAAAGAAGCGATTCAGGGCGTTGATAACCACGGAGGTGTGATAGAAACTCAGAAGGAGAACTTCCAAGATAAATATTTTTCATTGACATCTTAAAACTGAGAGACATTCTTCAGTGCCAGGTGCATGTGACTCTTCCAGGTGATCTGCCAAACCAACGACCTGGAACAGGTCATCTGTCCACCAGGGGCCAGAATAAGAGAGAAAAGGGGGAGAACTAGTCCATCCAACATGCTACACCACAACGTGGTTGATCTAGATTCGGCTTAATGTGTAGTGTGATCCATCAGCAGGTCCCCCAAGGAATCCAATCTCTTCTTGAAAACCTCCAGTGATGGAGCACCCACAACTTCTGGAGGCAAGCCGTTCCACTGGTTAATTGTTCTAACAGTCAGGAAGTTTCTCCTTATTTCTAGGTTGCTTCTCTCCTTGATGAGTTTCCATTCGTTACTTCTTGTCCTGCCTTCAGGTGCTTTGGAGAACAGGTTGACCCCCTCTTCTTTGTGGCAACCCCTCAAATATTGGAAGTCTTCTATCATGTCACCCCCTGGTCCTTCTTTTCATTAAACTAGACATACCCAATTCTTGCAATCAGAATAACAGAGAAACAGAGTTGGAAGGGACCTTGGAGGTCTTGTAATCCAACCCCCTGCTTGAGCAGGAGTCCCTATACAATTCTGGACAAATGACAGTCCAATCTCTTCCTAAAAACCTCCAGTGATGGAACACCCACAACTTCTGGAGGCAGGTAGTTCCGCTGGTTAATTGTTCTATTAGGAAATTTCTCCTTAATTGTATGTTGGAACTCTCAATGATAAGTTGCCATTAATGCTTCTTGTCCTGCCTTCAGGCACTTTGGAGAATAGCTTGACTCACTCTTCCCTGTGTCAGTCCCTCAGATATGGGAAGACTGTTATCATATCACCCCTAGCCCTTCTCTTCGTTACGTTAGACATATCTAGTTCCTGCAAACGGAATAACAGAGTTGGAAGGGACCTTGGAGGTCTTCTAGTCCAGCCCTCTGCTCTGACAAGAAATCCTACACCACTCCAGACAGATGGTTGTCCAATCCCTGTTTAAAAACCTCCAGGGTTGGCATACCCACACCTTGTGAAGACAAGCCGTTCCACTGATTAACTGTTCCAACCGTCAGGAAATTCCACCTTAATTCTTTTTTAAAAAAAATATATTTTATTAGATTTTTATAGGGATGGGGAGGGAGGAGGGAGGGAGGGGTGTAACATAGGGTAAAAAACAAGGATTAGACCAGGGGTAGGGATAGGTACAGGAATGGGGTTACCCCCAACAGTAAGTCAACACTTTAGCAAGCAGACTATCGTCCGGGTATACATGTTAAGTGTGCATAGTTAACATAATACTAAAAAGCTATAGTAAATAAATTTATCACTAATAATAATAAAAAATTAACCAATGCATATCATTCATTCTATGAATAACAATAATTAATATACTATTGATAATATATTACTAACTAAATATAATTACTTATAAATACTAGTATATTGCTTATTAATTATAATCACTTATAGGTAAGAGTATTCACCGCAAACATCTAACATAAAAAATAAAAAAATATCATTTATCTTATTTAATTTCATAACCTGTTTTCGTTCTGTCGCATTGCTAACCATTGACAGAATTTTTCCCGTGTTTTAAAATAAATTGTGTCTTCTTTCTCTTTGATTTCTAAAGTTAGTCTATCCATTTCTGCGCATTCCAATATTTTCGTAATAATAATCTGATCAGGTGGTATCTTTTCAGTTTTCCAAAATTGGGCAAATGCTATTCTCGCAGCTATTAATACAGGTAAAATGAGAAGTTTCCAACTGTGACTTCTTCTCCTGCCCTCAGGTGCTTTGGAGAATAGGTTGACCCCCTCTTCTTTGGGGCAGCCCCTGAGATATTGGAACGCTGCATAGCATTCAGGATAGGTTTTAGCCTCCAGATGGCCTGATCGTCTTTAGAGTGGTAATGTAGTGTTTTATACAGAATACGGAAGAACAGAGCTGGAAGGGACCTTGGAGGTCTTCTAGTCCAATCCTCTGCTCGAGCAAGAGAGCCTATACCAGGGTGTCAAACTGCCGGCCCGCCGGCCGGATGCATCATAGCGAAACCGCGCCCACCCCATTGCCGGCAATGGCAAAAAAAAAGTCACGACACGTGACGTGTGACGTTGTGAGTTTGACAGCTCTGCCCTAGACCAGTCTGGATGAAAGGCTGTCCAGTCTCTTCTTAAAAACCTCCAGTGACCCTAGGTTTTTTTTGTTTTGTTTTGTTTGGTTTGGTTCTTATCAAACTATCACCACGCTCAGAATTCAAAAATATTTGTCTAGGAGGTTTTCCATGGCCTTTCCGTTATCAGGGACTTATTCTATTCTGATGCAAACAGGGTACATTGTGTTTCCAACACCTTTGGGGAATATTCAGATGAAAGGAGCTGGCTTTCACACCAGGACTTAATATTTTACTGATCTCTCCAGGCCCCAAACCGGCACAATTAGAGGCTCTGAAGAACAATCTAAATCTCATTGTCTTTCTGAATGGGTAGACTAATAACGTTTAGATACACTCCAGAAGTCTCACAATGGCGTCCGAAGGGCTCCTGCTGATTTTATCACTGGGTTAGCCTGGTTACGGAGGGTATATAAAGGGGCTGGTGAACAATACTTTCTCTAGATTGAGAAAAATTCAACACTTAAGACCAGCGGGGAAAGGAGGTAAGGAAAGGGGGTTTGGGGAAAGTGGGTTGCAAGGAGCAGCAGACCCAGAACAAAGTGGGGGGCACTGTAACCCACCCCTCCCCATTGTCTCCCGTTTACTTCTCCGCAAAGATTTGAATTGGCAAGAGAGAAATGGAATTGGCTTTTCCGCAGAGGCCGGAAACCAAAGGTGAATGACAGAGTGGGAAGGGACCTTGGAGATCTTCTAGTCCAACCCTCTGCTCAGGTCTCTAGAAGTTGGGAGTGAGTGCTCCCACCCGGCAGATTTTTAAGAAGAGATTGGACAGAACGATCAAAGTAGTCCTCGATTTATCACCACAGCAGCAGCCAAACTTTCTGTTGCTAAGTGTGACACGCGTCGGGTGGATTTTGACAACCCACTTTACGACCTTTCGTTCCACGGTCGTTCAGTGAACCCCTGCAGTTATTAAGTTAGCAACACAGCTGTTCAATGAATCTGGCTTCCCCCGTTGACTTTCCTTGCCAGAAGGTCGCAAAAGGGGATCACGTGATCCCGGGATACTACGACCATCATAAGTATGAGTCAGTTGCCAAGCGGCTGAATTTTGATCACGTGACCCCGGGGGAGGCTACGACGGTCGAAAGTGTGAAAAAGTCACTTTCATGGGTCAGAAGACACTTTTTTCAGTGTTGCTATAATTTTGAAGGGTCACTATACAATCTGTTGTAATTCAAGGACTACCCTATATAGAATCTTCTGCTCAACCAGAGGTTGGACTAGAAAACCTCTAAGGTCCCTCCCAACTCTGTTATTCTGTATCCTTCATAAAACACTAGAGTGCTACTACAAAAATAATGGGTCTGGAGGCTAAAACGTAGGAAAAACGGCTGCAGGAATTTGATAGGTCTAGTTCAATGAAAAAAGATGAGGAATGACATAATGATAATGATAAAGTTGGAGCGGACCTTGGAGGTCATCTAGTCCAACCCCCTGCTCTAGTCCAACCCCCTATGCCATTTCAGACAAATGGCTGTCCAGTCTCTTCTTAAAAACTTCCAGTGTTGGAGCATTCACCGCTTCTGGAGGCAGGTTGTTCCACTGGTTAATTGTTCTAGGTATCAGGAAGTTTCTCCTTAGTTCCAGGTTGCTTCTCTCCTTGATGAATTTCCATCCGTGGCTTCTTGTCCTGCCTTCAGGTGCTTTGGAGAATAGCTTGACTCCCTCTTCTTTGGGGCAGCCCCTGAGATACTGGAAGGCTGCTATCATGATAGTTGAGGGGCTGCCACAAAGAAGAGGGGAGGGTCCACCTATTCTCCAAAGCACCTGAAGGCGGGACAAGAAGCAACGGATGGAAACTAATCAAGGAGAGAAGCAACCTGGAACTAAGGAGAAACTTCCCAACATTGAGAACAATTAACCAATGGAACAGCTTGCCTCCAGAAGTTGTGATTGATCCAGCACTAGAGGTTTTTATGACTCGTGGACTTCAACTCCCAGAATTCCTATTTATCTATTCTGTCTTCTATGATTAGGGGGCTGGATACTGAAACATACGATGAACAGTTGCAGGAATTGGGTAGGTCTAGTTTAATGAAAAGAAGGACTGGGGTGATAGGATAGCAGGGTTCCAATATCTCAGGGGCTGCCCCAAAGAAGAGGGAGTCAAGCTATTCTCCAAAGCACCTGAAGGCAGGACAGGAAACAACGGATGGAAACTGATCAAAGAGAGAAGCAACCTGGAACTAAGGAGAGATTTCCTGACACTTAGAAAAATTAACCAGTGGAACAACCTGCCTTCAGAAGCGGTGAATGCTCCATCACTGGAGGTTTTTAAGAGATTGGACAACTGTTTGTCTGAAATGGTATAGACTCTGCTACCTGGGCAGGGGGTTGGACTAGAGAGCCTCCAGGATCCCTTCCAACTCTGTTATTCTGTATCCTGCATAAACACCACATTACCAACGGAAAAATGATAAAGGGTCTGGAGACTAAAACATATGAAGAATGGTTGTCAGAATTGGGTATGTCTAGCCCAGGGGTAGGCAACCTTGGCTCTTTTATGACTCGTGGACTTCAACTCCCAGAATTCCTGAGCCAGCCATGCTGAGGGGAAAGGGAGGTTTCCAAGCTGAGCCATGCTGTCTCAGGAATTCTGGGAGTTGAAGTCCACGAGTCATAAAAGAGCCAAGGTTGCCCACCCCTGGGCTAGCTAGACAGTCACTTGTCTGAGATGGTATATGTTCTTGTGCTTGAGTGGGGGGCTAGACTAGAAGACCTCCAAGGTCCATTCCAGCTCTATTCTTTCTCTGGAAATTTCCTAAAAGTGAGAACAATTAATTAGTGGAATGACTTGTCTCCAGAATTTGTGGCTTCTCCATCACTGGAGACTGGACAGCCATTTGTCTGGCATGGTATAGGGCAGGGGTAGGCAACCTTGGCTCTTTTATGACTCGTGGACTTCAACTCCCAGAATTCCTGAGTCAGCCATGCTGGCTCAGGAATTCTGGGAGTTGAAGTCCACGAGTCATAAAAGAGCCAAGGTTGCCTACCCCTGGTATAGGGTCTCCTGCTTGACTAGAAGACCTTCAAGGTCCCTTCTAAATCTGTTGTGCCCTGTTCTATTCTCTGAAACACTTGAAGGCAGGACAAGAAGCAATGGATGGGAAACAATCAAGGAGAGAAGCAACCTAGAATTAAGGAGAAACTTCCTGACAGTGAGGACAATTAACCAGTGGAACAACCTGCCTCCAGAAGCAGTGAATGCTCCATCACTGGAGGTTTTTAAGAGATTGGACAACTGTTTGTCTGAAATGGTATAGACTCTCCTACCTGGGCAGGGGGTTGGACTAGAAAGCCTCCAGGGTCCCTTCCAACTCTGTTATTCTGTATCCTGCATAAACACCACACTACCAACGGAAAAATGATAAAGGGTCTGGAGACTAAAACATATGAAGAATGGTTGTCAGAATTGGGTATGTCTAGCCCAGGGGTAGGCAACCTTGGCTCTTTTATGACTGGTGGACTTCAACTCCCAGAATTCCTGAGCCAGCCACGCTGAGGGAAAAGGGAGAGGTTTCCAAGCTGAGCCATGCTGGCTCAGGAATTCTGGGAGTTGAAGTCCACGAGTCATAAAAGAGCCAAGGTTGCCTACCCCTGGACTAGACAGTCACTTGTCTGAGACGGTATAGGTCCTCCTGCTTGAGCAGGGGGCTGGACTAGAAGACCTCCAAGGTCTCTTCCAATTCTGTTATTCTATGTTCTGTGCTGTCCAGCCCATCATCTTCATTTGTAGCTTAATCTGGTGTGCTAAATGAGAAAGTAGCCAGATGAAGCATCTTTTCTGATTGTAGCCATGAGTGTCTCAGGAGATCCCCAATCATTCTAGGTCAGGGGTGGGGAACCTTGGCTCTTTTATGACTCGTGGACTTCAACTCCCAGAATTCCTGAGCCAGCCATGCTGAGGGGGAAAGGGAGAGGTTTCCAAGCTGAGCCATGCTGGCTCAGGAATTCTGGGAGTTGGAGTCCATGAGTCATAAAAGAGCCAAGGTTGCTTACCCCTGCCCTATACCATTTGAGACAAATGGCTGTCTAGTCTCTTCTTACAAACCTCCAATGATGGAGCACCCACAACTTCTAGAGCAGGGGTAGGGCAACCTTGGCTCTTTTATGACTCGTGGACTTCAACTCCCAGAATTCCTGAGCCAGCCACGCTGAGGGGAAAGGGAGAGGTTTCCAAGCTGAGCCATGCTGGCTCAGGAATTCTGGGAGTTGGAGTCCACGAGTCATAAAAGAGCCAAGGTTGCCTACCCCTGGTCTAGCCTAATGAAAAGAAGCACGAGGGGAGACTTGATAGCCCTGGAGCCCTGCGACCTGTTTTCAGGGATAATGTGATGGGTTTCACGTTGGCACCTTGATGTTCACGAGATCCAATTCTCCTCACAGGTTCCCAGGTTGAAACATGTGGACCTTCCTGGCGTGGACCCTCTTCTTCAGCCTGATGGGGCCTCTACAAGGCGTGGTGAAAGAAAGTTCCCCGGGGCTCATAGGGGTCATCAGCAAAGCAGCCGCACACAAATGTAAGAAGGAATCCTGGCTTGACTTGCAGCGTCCACTTGGTGCTGCTTCCTGGTTTTTCTCTGGTTTTTCTCCCTCTTGCCCTGGTCCTTCTCAGACAGGGGTTGGCTGATCACCTTCCTTGATCCATAATTATTTTTACTTACTTATTTATTAAATTCGTATGCTGGCCGTCTCGCCAGTAAAGTCGGGATGGTATAAGGCAGGGGTCTTCAAAGTTGGCCCTTTTATGACTGGTGGACTTCAACTCCCAGAATTCCTCAGCCGGGCATGCTGGCTGAGGAATTCTGGGAGTTGAAGTCCACCAGTCATCAAAGGGCCAAGTTTGAAGACCCCTGGTCTGGATCTAAGCCCGCGGTTTCATCAAAATGGCCGACTGAGGAATTCTGGGAGTTGAAGTCTAAGTACCTCCCACAATCAGCAATTTGCATGTAACATGCTTTCTGTACTATAATAGAATTAAATGTAAAAGTATTTCTATAGTTTGATAAATTAAGGAAGAGGTAGGATGTACATATTGTAAATCAAAGAGAAGTGTTCTGGATATTGCTTGAGTTTTCCCAAATGTACTATATAGGACAGGTTATAGAAAACAAGATTCTGTTTTACCACCCATTATTAGAATGAAAGGTATGGAAAAAAGGACTTGATAACAAAACTCCTGTCTAGCAAAATTAAGAACAACCAGCAGCTGGGTCTAAGTTTCTACTTCCTCATATCACTAAGAATGTAATTACTTCACAAGCTAATATGAATTATGTATTATTCTAGAGATACACCACACTGTTTGTAGAAATAAAGTCAAATATATTTTATTCAAACATGAGATCTGAATAGTTCCTCTCTTTGAAAGGAAAAATTATCTGAGTAGCAAAAATGCCAGTGAATTTATCTAGTTCGAAAAACTGTTTGAAGGGAGTAAAGGGAGGGCTTAATGTCACAGTGAACCGGACATGCAGATTGGCAACTTTCTAACCACCATTGGATTCCTATCCCACTGTCTTAATATATAATCTTTGGCCTGGAACAAATTGCTTAATCAAGCTTTAGTAATTTCACATTATGAGGTTAATGCATAATTTTGGTGACACTTGAATTCCCTTATGTCTATGTACAGTGGGGCAAAAAAGTATTTAGTCAACCACCAATTGTGCAAGTTCTCCCACTTAAAAAGATGAGAGAGGCCTGTAATTGTCATCATAGGTATTCCCACCTCTATGACTTTATAAGTAACGTCAAGTGCCTAACATACTTAACCTCCTTCTTCCTCCTATTTCCCCCACAACCCTGTGAGGTGGGTTGGGCTAAGAGGGAGGGACTGGTCCCAGGTCACCCAGCCGGCTTTCTTGCCTAAGGCAGGACTAGAACTCACCGTCTCTTGGTGAATGGCCCAAATTAACTCAGCTGACTTACATGCCTAAGACAGGACTAGAACTCACCGTCTCCTGGTGATTGGCCCAAAGTCACCTAATCGGCTTTCATGCCTAAAGTGGAGCGGAACGGAACGGAACAGAACAGAATTATAGAAATAGAATAGAATAGAATAGAATAGAATAGAATAGAATAGAATAGAATAGAATAGAATAGAATAGAATAGAATAGAATAGAATAGGATAGGATAGGATAGGATAGGATAGGATAGGATAGGATAGGATAGGATAGGATAGAACAGAATACAGAAAAGAGAAGAGAAGAGAAGAGGAGAGGAGAGGAGAGGAGAGGAGAGGAGGGGAGAGGATGGGGTGGGGTGGAGTGGAGTGGAGTGGAGTGGAGTGGAGTGGAATGGAATGGAATGGAATGGAATGGAATAGAGCTGGAAGGGACTGTGGAGGTCTTCTAGGAACATCTACATAGCTCCAGGACCTTTGCTGGTAAGGACATGATGGGATTATTGTAGCCAAGTGTGAAAGGGGTGGATAAGAAGAAACTGGAAGAGGATTTGTGGATGAGATCCCTGTCCTTCCTCAAATCATGACTTCTCCTGCAGTTGACCTGAAGAGCACAACTCCTACGGAGCTCTGGTTGATTTAAGGAAAGACATCCTTAAATGGGATTTAAGGAAAGACATCAATCTGTGTGAGCAACACAGGGCTTTGTGTCTGCCAGCTTTCGGCCCAAAAAACACAAAAGACAACTTGTTTTCAAGGTCCTTTCGAAGGAGAGACCTTCAGAAAAGTCCAGCCAGGTGACAAAGTGACGTTCTTGAACTTCTTGAGCAGTGAGGTGGCCAATCAGCCAAGGTAAATGTCCCATCCTTCACTCTTCATCCATCTCTCCTCAGACGTGCAAGTTCTCTGTTTCCATTCAACCACAAGGGCAGATACTAGGGAGAGGACTCTTTCCTGCACATGCTCTCAGAAGGTTCTCCAACACCCAGAGCCCTGACTTGACAAATCCTCCTCAGGGAGAAATATGGAGATCACCCCCTAGTTTCACTGTGCACTAATTTGGTGGAGGAATTTGAAAGGCTCAGCTTTAGGGTAAGGTCTGAGTTGTGATGGCCAGAAGTAGTTTTGGCTTGAGGTCAACTCAATGGCTTCTGGAGGTTCTAAGGAATACAAAACAACAGAGTTGGAAGGGACTTTGGAGGTCTTCTAGTCCAACCCCCTGCTCAAGCAGGAGACCCTATATCATTTCAGGCAAATGGCTGTCCAGTTTCTTCTTGAAAACCTCCATTGATGGAGCATTCACAACTTCTGAAGGCAAGTCCTTCCTCTGGTTAATTGTCCTCAGTGATGGGAAATTCCTCCTTAGCTCTAGGTTGCTTCTCTCCTTGATTAGTTTCATAACATAGAATAGAGCTGGAAGGGACCTTGGAGGTCTTTCCATCCATTGCTTCTTGTCCTGCCTTCAGGAGCTTTGAAAAATAGGTTGTCCCCTTCTTTGTAACAGCACCTCAAGTACTGGAAGACTGCTATCACATTATCCCTGGTTGTTTTCTTCATTAGACAATCATACCTGGTTCCCTTAGTTGTTGATTAGGATGGTATCAATAGAACAACAGAGTTGGGAGGGACCTTGGAGGTCTTCTAGGCTAACCCTTGTGCAAGCAGGAATCTCTATATCATTCTGGACAAATGGCTGTCCAATCTCTTTTCAAAACCTCTAGTGAGGACCCACAACTTCTGAAGGCAACTCTTTCCATTGGTTAATTGTTCTCAGTGATGGGAAATCCCTCCTTAGTTCTAGGTTGCTTCTCTCCTTGATTGTTTCCCATCCATTGCTTCTTGTCCTGCCTTCAGGTGCTTTGGAGAATAGAACAGAGCACAACAGATTTAGAAGGGACCTTGGAGGTCTTCTAGTCAAGCAGGAGACCCTATACCAGTGGTGGCGAACCTATGGCACGGGTGCCAGAGATGGCACTCAGAGCCCTCTCTGTGGGCACACGTGCTGTTGCCCCAGCCTTGCCTCCCCCTGCGACCCCCTCACCAGCAGCCTCCCTGGAGGAGAGCCGCCCCCGAGCGTGGCCCACGTGGAGCACTGCAGCCAAGGACATGGCAGCCAGGCAGCGTAGACAAGACCCATGCCCCATCGTGCACAGTTGATGCTGTGGGGCGCGGGCAGAGGGTGTGGCCGCCATGGCGCTGCTGGGCAATCTGTGGCAGGCCCTGGAGGCGATGAGTGGCCCTGCGGGCAGGCAGGGTGGGGGCGGGGCAGGGGCAGGGCAGGGGGTGGGGCCAGTTTTTGGGCACTCGGTCTCTAAAAGGTTTGCCATCACTGCCCTATACCATGCCAGACAAATGGCTGTCCAGTCTCTTCTTAAAAACCTCCAGTGATGGAGAAGCCACAAATTCTGGAGACCAGTCGTTCCACTAATTAATTGTTCTCACTCTTAGGAAATTTCCAGAGAGAGAATAGAGCTGGAAGGGACTTTGGAGGTCTTCTAGTCTAGCCCCCCGCTCAAGCAGGGGAACCTATACCATCTCAGACAAGTGACTGTCTAGCCTCTTCTTAAAAACCTCCAGTGATGGAGCACCCACGATTTCTGGTGGCGAGCTGTTCCACTGGTTAATTGTCCTCACTGTTAGGAAGTTTCTCCTTAATTCCAGGTTGCTTCTCTCTTTGATCAGTTTCCATCCGTTGTTTCTTGTCTTTGCCTTCTGGTGCTTTGGAGAACAGTTTGACACCCCTCCCCCTCTTCTTGGCGGCAACCCCTCAAATACTGGAAGACTGCTATCATGTCACCCCTCTTTCTTCTTTGTGGCAGGGTCTGTATTTCTCAAAGCCCCTGCAGCACCTCTTCCCTTCCATCCGGTTCCTGGGTGATCTTTTCTCCAGGGCTCCCTGCTGAAGATCACCCACCCCTTCCTTGCTGCCCCAGCAGCCTCTTGTCCCTGACACAAAGGACACACCTTGGACCGTTCCCAAGATAATGTTTCCCCTCTTACATGTTGGACTTCTGCCATCAGCAACTGCCTCATGGAAAAGAAAAGAGACACCGTGAGCAGCGTTTACAAAAGATAGGTCTTGTCCTTTGATATATATATTTTTTTTCTCTTGATGAAAAGTTGGGCTTCCACAGTTCTATTATTATTTTTTTTAAGAAAAAAAAAATGACTTAATGACAACTCAGAACCCATAAAACCTTTAAATCCTTATATTTCAAACCACAGGCTTCTGGGCACCTTATGGACACCGGTCAACAATGCCATTCCAACGGAGATCTTTCTGATAAAGGAGAATATTTGTAGCTCAGACTTGAAATGAGGGATCTCTGGTAGTCTCTGAGCGTGGTTGTTTTCTTGCAGACATTTCATGACCCAACTAGGTAACATTATCAGTGCTAGAGGGGTGGTGGGGTTTGTAATAAAACATCTGCAAGAAAACAACCTCTGAGACCACTAAGGAACCCCAGGAGTGGGGTTTGCAGGGAGGAGGAGGAGGCGAGGAGGAGGAGGAGGACTGTAGGGTCCTTGGTGGTCTCTGACCTGGGTTGTTTTCGTGCAGACATTTCATGACCCAACTAGGTAACATTATCAGTGCTAGAAGAGAGAGGGGTTTGTGGAGAGGAGGAGGAGGAGGAAGACAACTGCGGGATCCTTGTTGCTCTCCGAGCTCAGTTGTTGTAGACGTTTCAATACCCAACTAGGTAACATCATCAGTGCT
>JALGBA010002913.1:0-17591 GCA_023970755.1 Azemiops feae | reverse complement strand
CTCAAAACAGGCAAAGGAGGAGGAAAACCGGGCCAGCCACTTACATGGACTATGAGCTGTCAAACAGCTTTTGAGAATTTAAAGAGACTATTTGCTGCTGAACCGGTCCTAAAGCACCCCTGCCCAGGGGAACCCTTTGTAATCCAAGCTGATGCCAGTGACGTGGCAGTCGGAGCTGTATTACTGCAAAAGAACAAAAGTGGAGTTCTACAACCCTGCGCCTACACCTCTAAAAAATTTACTGAAAGCGAGCGGAGATGGGCAGTCTGGGAGAAGGAGGCCTTCGCAATTAGGTGGGGGCTGTTAAACTGGCGACACTATCTAGAAGGGAGCAAGGTGCCATTTGAAGTATGGACAGATCATAAAAACCTAGAGGCACTGAAAACTCCCCACAAATTGTCCCCAAAGCAAGTACGGTGGGCACAGTACTTTAACCGTTTCAACTTCACTCTAAAGTACATACCGGGAAGAAAAAACTTCCTAGCTGATGCGCTATCGAGATTGCCCCAGTACAAAAGTGAGCGCGAAGAGGTTAATGAGGCAATTATCTCCAATCCACAAACTGCCGCTCAACTCATGCCTTGCAGGGTCCCAAATCCCAATGACCATGGGGGAAAGAAAATAACACAAGAGCTCCTCACCGATCAATGGTTCAAAGATAATCAAACCTCCCTAACATGCAGGGATAGTTTGGCTTACAAGGGGGGGAAACTGTATTTGCCTGAAGCCCTCCGTCTTAATGCTCTCAAACACAGCCATAATGTAAAACAGGCTGGACACTTTGGATATCTAAAAACTCTACATCTCACCCGTCGGCAATTTTGGTGGCCGGGGCTGAAACGGGATGTGGAAAACTATGTAAAGAGTTGTATCGTATGTGCCACAATGAAAAGAATCCCAGGGAAAACCCCTGGGTTACTGTAGCCGGTGGCAGACCCTTCTCAACCCTGGGAAGAAATAGCTATGGACTTTATCGTAGACCTACCTGAAAGTAGAGGAAATACCGTCATCTGGACTGTGATAGACCTGTTTTCAAAGCAGGCTCATTTCATCACCTGCAAAGGACTCCCATCTGCCCAACGACTGACTAAATTGTTCCTGAAACATATCTATGGGCTGCATGGCGCCCCTAAGCGAATAATTTTGGACAGGGGGGTGCAGTTCACCGCGAAGTTTTGGAGAAATTTCCTTAAATTAATTGGATTATCTCAAGGCTTATCATCTGCTTTTCATCCGGCCACCAATGGGGCTGCAGAATCCGCTAACAAAATGGTGGAGCAATATCTCAGATGCTACATTTCCTACCAACAGACAAACTGGACTGACCTCCTCCCTTTTGCAGAGGTGACGTACAATAATTCTGTGCACAGCAGCACCGGCTACACACCTTTCAGAGTAGCCACAGGAAAAGAGTTCGGTCCAATACCTGAATACCCCCAGGTGCCAACCGCTTCCCAGACACTTGACCAATGGGTGAGGGGATGGGAAGAAGTTTGGAGAAACATGAAAACTGCTTTAAAAAAGACTTTTGAAACCTATAAAAAGCAGGCTGATAAAAAGAGGGCTCCCCAAAGAACATTCCAAGTTGGGGAAAAGGTTTGTCTGTCGACTAAATATTTACGCCTCAAATTACCCAGTAAAAAGTTAGGACCGAAATTCTTGGGGCCTTTTCCTATTGTAAAGATCATCAATCCAAACTGAAACTCCCTAGACTTTTAGGTAGAATTCACCCTGTCTTCCATTGCAGCTTGTTGAAACCTTATCGGGGCTCCACTTTAAGACCTCCCCCTAAGAAGGCACCCGGGCCCTCGTAGTTGCGGGACAGACCCACTATGAAGTGAAACGTATTCTTGATTCTAGAATTTTTAAAGGGAAATTGCAGTACCTAGTACAATGGAAGGGATACCCGTTGTCTGAAGCCACCTGGGTAAAATCCAGTGAGGTGAAAGCAGACAGACTCAACAAAAGGTTTCATGCGAAACACCCCAACAAACCAAAAACTAGTCATTAACATATGCTTTTGTTTACATTACAGGATCTGTCTTTTATGTAAGGAGGGCCGGATGTCAATGCTGCTAATATGGGATATTATTGCTTTGACAAGATATGCAGAACTGTCTGGTATTTTTAGAGTTAATTCAGATGATGGTGGGAGGAGAAAGATAAGGCATGAGCGGGATAAGGAACGGAAGTGAATCTTTGCCCTTCAGTCTGATTGGAAAATGTGAATTATGATGGCAAAATAGGGGAGGAGAATAGCAATGAAATGTTATGTGCAAAGAAAGGGAAATTCAGATCTTGGCATCCATTCATGCTGTGCCGACGCTGTGTCCACTGATTAAAGACTTTTAGCATAAACAATGCCTGGAAGTTCTTTGAAGTGTTCCATTAGTTGGAACCTTGACACAAACATCTCCCCAAAAGCCTTCCATCTCTCTCTAACACAAACCTCTCCCCAAAAGCCTTCCCTCTCTCTCTCACACACGCGTCTCCCCAAAAGCCTTCCCACCATATCTCAAACACATTCTCCCGAAAAGCCTTCCCTCTCTATTTCACACAAACCTCTTAACAAAAGCCTCCCCTCTCTCACACGCACACTTCTCCTGTATAGCATGCCCTCTCTTTCTCACACACTCATCTCCCCCAAAGCCTTCCTTGTCTTCCTCACAGACACACTTCTCCCGAAAAGCTTTATCTCTCTTTCTCACACACAATTTCCCCACATAGCATTCCCTCTCTTTCTCACACACACATCTCCCCCAAAGCCTTTCTTGGCTTCCTCACACAAACACTTGTCCTGAAAAGCCTTCTCTTTCTTTCTCACACACACTTCTCCCCAAAAGCCTCCCCTCTCTCAAACACATACTTCTCCCCAAAAGCCTCCCCTCTCTCAAACACATACTTCTCCCCAAAAGCCTTCCTACTCTTTCTCACACACACTTCTCACCAAAAGTCTCCCCTCTCTCACACACACACTTCTCCTGAATAGCATTCCCTCACTTTCTCACACAGACATCTCCCCCAAAGCCTTTCTTGTCTTCCTCACAGACACACTTCTCCCGAAAAGCTTTATCTCTCTTTCCAACACACACTTCTCCCCAAAAGCCTCCCGTTTCTCACACAAACATGTTATCAAAAACCTTCCCTCTCTTTCTCAAACACATTCTCCCCAAAAGTCTTCCTTCTCTTTCTCACACACATTTCTCCCGAAATCCTTCCCTCTTTTTCTCACACATTCTCGCCAAAAGTCTTCCCTCTCTCGCTCACACAAACACTTCTCCACAAAAGCCTTCCCTCTCTTTCTAAACAAACACTTCTCCCCAAAATCTTCCCTCTCTCACACACAGTTTATCACACAAACCTCTCCCCAAAAGCCTCCCCTCGCTCACACACACACTTCTCCCAAAAAGCCTTCCCTCTCTTTCTCACACATTCTCCCCAAAAGTCTTCCCTCTCTCGCTCACACAAACACTTCTCCGCAAAAGCCTTCCCTCTTTTTCTCACCCATTTCCCCAAATGTCCTCCCTTTCTCGCTCACACAAACACTTCTCCCCAAAAGCCTTCCCTCTCTTTCTCACACACACTGCTCCTGAAAAGCCTTCCCTCTCCTTCTCACACACATATCTCCCCCAAAGCCTTCCCTGTCTTGCTCACACACACTTCTTCCCAAATGCCTTCCCTCTCTCACACACACACTTCGCCCGAATAGCATTCCCTCTTTCTCACACAAACATCTCCCCCAAAGCTTTTCTTGACTTGCTCACACAAAAACAAACACCTTCTCATTCTTTCTCACACACACCTCTTCCCAAAGGCTCCCCTATCACACACACATACTTCTCCCCAAAAGCCTGCCCTCTTTCTCACACAAATTTCTCCCCAAAAGCCTCCCCTCTTTCTCAATCACATTCTCCCCAAAAGCCTGCCCTCTATCTCACAAAAACCTCTCCCTAGACGCCTTTCCTCTCTCACACACACACCTCTCCCCAAAAGCCTTCCCACCCTTTCTCACGCAAACTTTTCACCAAAAGCCTGCCCTCTCTCTCACACACACTTCTCCCGAATAGCATTCCCTCACTTTCTCACACACACATATCCCACAAAGCCTTTCTTGGCTTCATCACACAAACACTTCTCCTGAAAAGCCTTCTTTTTCTGTCTCACACACACTTCTCCCAAAAGCTTCCCTCTCTCACACACATACACACTTTTCCCCAAAAGCCTCCCCTCTGTTTCTCACACATTTTCCCCAAATGTCCTCCGTTTCTCGCTCACACAAATACTTCTCCCCAAAAGCCTAGCCCTCTCTTTCTCACACACACTGCTCCTGAAAAGCCTTCCCTCTCCTTCTCACACACATATCTCCCCCAAAGCCTTCCTTTTCTTGGTCACACACACACGTCTCCTGAAAAGCCTTCTTTCTAACACACACCTCTAACCAAAAGCCTCCCCTCTCTCACACACACTCTTCTCCCCAAAAGCCTTCCCTCTCTCGCTCACACACACTTCACCCTAAAATCCTTCCCTCTCTCACACACACACTTATAGGCAAAAGCCTTCCCTTTCTCTGACACACACTTCTCCCAAAAATCCTTCCCTCTTTCTCACACACACTTCTCCCCAAATGCCTTCCCTCTTTCTCACACACACTTCTCCCCAAATGTCTTCCCTCTCTCGCTCACACACACACTTCTCCCTAAAATCCTTCCCTCTCTCACATACAAACATTTCTGTTCAAAAACCTAGCCTCTTTCTCAAACACATTCTCCCCAAAATCATTCCCTCTCTTTCTCACACACACTTCTCCCCAAAAGCCTTCCCACTCTTTCTCACACACACTTCTCACCAAAAGCCTCCCTCTCTCACACACATACTTCACCTGAATAGCATTCCCTCTCTTTCTCACACACACATCTCCCCCAAAGCCTTCCTTTTCTTGGTCACACACACACGTCTCCTGAAAAGCCTTCTTTCTAACACACACCTCTAACCAAAAGCCTCCCCTCTCTCACACACACTCTTCTCCCCAAAAGCCTTCCCTCTCTCGCTCACACACACTTCACCCTAAAATCCTTCCCTCTCTCACACACACACTTATAGGCAAAAGCCTTCCCTTTCTCTGACACACACTTCTCCCAAAAATCCTTCCCTCTTTCTCACACACACTTCTCCCCAAATGCCTTCCCTCTTTCTCACACACACTTCTCCCCAAATGTCTTCCCTCTCTCGCTCACACACACACTTCTCCCTAAAATCCTTCCCTCTCTCACATACAAACATTTCTGCTCAAAAACCTAGCCTCTTTCTCAAACACATTCTCCCCAAAATCATTCCCTCTTTTTCTCACACACGTTTCCCCAAAAGCTTCCCTCTCTCACACACAAACACACTTCTCCTCAAAAGCCTCCCCTCTTTCTCACAAAAACGTCTCCCCAAAAGCCTCCCCTCACTCACACACACACTTCTCCCCAAAAGACTTCCCACTCTTTCTCACACACACTTCTCACCAAAAGCCTCCCTCTCTCACACACATACTTCGCCTGAATAGCATTCCCTCTCTTTCTCACACACACATCTCCCCCAAAGTCTTTCTTGACTTCTCCCCAAAAGCCTTCTCTCTTTCTCTCACACACTTTTCCCCAAAAGCCTTCCCTCTCTCACACACACACACACTTTGCCTGAAAAGCCTCCCCTCTTTCTCACACAAACCTCTCTCAAAAGCCTTCCCTCTCTTTCTCACGTACACTTCTCCCCAAAAGCATTCGCTATCTTTCTCACACATGTCAAGCCCGTGGGCTCGACATTCATGGGAGGGGGGGGAAACGGCTCGCTCGTCGCCGGGAGCAGCTGTGCCGGAAGCTGCAGTACCGCCGAACAGCCGGGAGGCCGGTCGGCATGTCGCCAATGCTGCCGAGCAGCTGGCGGTCCCGAACGGCCTCCGTGCCGCCGCAGGAGCTCTGCTGGAAGCCGCAGCACCGCCGAACAGCTGGGAAGCTGGTCGGCATGTCGCCAACGCCGCTGAGCAGCTGGCGGTCCCGAACGGCCTCCGTGCAGCCGCAACACCTTTGAGAAGCCGGGAGGCTTACCGGTCCGGTCCTGATGCCGCCGATTAGCTGGAGGTCCCAGATGGCCTCCGTGCAATCGGCAGAGACCATGGGGAGGACCTACTGAATCAGCATACAGCTCCGACGCTCCGACGCGCAACGCCAGCCGGCAGGGACAGGAAGGCAGACCTGGGGGAACCGGCTGCCTTTAAGGACAAACACCGGATGTTGGACTGTTGGGTGTGGAGGGTGGAGCTGCAGGGAGGGAAGGTATTTAACGCGCTGGGAGCAAGACACTCCCAGCGCTGACTTTGTTTGCGGATCGTGGAATAAAAGCATCTGTTGCAGCGTTCCTGTGTGCTTGTCACCTGCCTTTCTTCTATCGTGTCTGAGGAGGCTAGGGACCGGTGAGGATGTTGACAGGAAAGTCAGTGCTCAAGTTTCTCTTTTGTTATCCTTCCCATTACCCTTTAGGGAATGGCTGAGGGTACACAGGAGGCAACGCTGAAGGAGGAGAGCCAGCTGAGGCTACTGGGCCAACGCCTGATGCTGAAGGTGGGGAGGCCCAGCCTGTGGTAAAGCCCAAGGTGTGGGAGGCATGGCCAGCAGCTCCGGTGAGTGAGGCCCAGGAGGCAGGGGCTCCTGGTCCTTCGGGGGAGTGGTGGCACAGTTCAGCGCTTACCAACCTGGATGCTTGTCACACACACACGCCGGGGGCTGCTGGAACCTTGATGGAATGGAGAGGGAGGCGTATTACAGGGTCTGCATCAAATGAGGGTATGAGTGGAAGACGGCCTTCAATTGCCTGCTGGGTAGCTACCAGTTCCGGGTGATGCCATTTGGGTTGCAGGGGGCCCCCGTGGTATTCATGCAGCTAATCAACGAGGTGCTGCACGAACACCTGTACCGTGGGGTGCTAGTGTACCTGGACGACATCTTAATATACACCGCTACTATGGAGGAACATGTTCGATTGGTGAGACAGGTGCTGGAGAAACTGTTGGCAGCACACCTGTTTGTCAAGCTCTCTAAGTGCGACTTTCACCAAACCCGGCTGGACTACCTGGGCTACAGGATATCAGGAGCAGGGGTGGAAATGGAACCTAACAAGGTGAAAGCCGTGCTGGAGTGGCAAGCGCCACGGACCCGCCATCAACTACAGAGTTTCTTGGGTTTTGCCAACTTTTATCGGCAGTTCATCCCCTCGTTTGCGGCGGTGGCTCTACCCCTGACAGACCTGCTCCACACATGAGGCACTGCGATGAAGCCACGGCCCGGTCAGCCACTAGCGTGGTCCATGGCATGTCAGAAGGCCTTTGAGGACCTTAAGGTCCTGTTTGCATGGGAGCCAGTCTTGCTCCACCCAAATCCCAACAGGCCATTTGTAGTACAAGCCGACGCTAGTGACCTCGCGGTGGGGGCAGTGTTGCTGGAAAGGAATAGCCAGGAGACGTTACAGCCCTGTGCCTATACATCGCGGAAATTGACGGAGACCAAGAGGGCATGGGCCATCTGGGAGAAGGAGGCGTTTGCCGTACAGTGGGCCTTGTCCACATGGCGACACCTACTAAAGGGGGCGAAGGAATCGTGCGAGGTCTGGACAGACCATAAGAATCTCGAGGTGTTGCAGTCGCCAAGGCGCTTGTCTCCCAAACATATCCGGTGGGCGCAGTACTTCCAACGCTTCCATTTCTGGTTGAAGTATGTACCAGGGGGGAAGAACTTTCTTGCCGATGCTCTCTCATGGATGCCTCAATATGATAGCAAGAGAGAGGAGGTGGTGCAGGCGATCATGCCCCCCTACCGGCAAGCTGCAGCGTGGGCAGTGCCACATAACCTGGCGGTCGACTTGGTCCAGGAGCTGCACAAAGCAGTCCAGGAGGATCCCTGGTTATGGGACCATCCAGGCCTGTTGACACGGAGAGATGAACTAGCGTGGAAAGGTGACAAGCTGTACGTTCCACAGGTTCTACGACAGGGAGTGTTGCGTAGGTGCCATGATGTGAAGCAGGCAGGACATTTTGGGTTCCTTAAGACCCTACATCTGGTACGGCATCAATTCTGGTGTCCGCAGATGAAAGCAGATGTAGAGGCCTACGTTCGAGGATGCCATGTTTGTGCCACCACAAAACACCGGACAGGAAAGCCTGTAGGGTTATTACAATTGGTAGCAGACCCGACCCGACCATGGGAGGACATCGCGATGGACTTTGTTATGGAGTTACTGGAGAGCCGTGGGTACACTGTAATCTGGACCATCATAGACCTCTTCTCCAAGCAGGCCCACTTTGTCCCATTGAAGGGGTTGCCGTCCGCCCAAAAGCTGACCAAACTCTTATCACACAGGTGTATTGCTTGCATGGGGTGCCCCGACGGATTATCTCAGATCGGGGGGTGCAATTCACGGCTCGTTTTTGGTGGACGTTTATACAGTGCATCGGGTCGTCTCAAGGTCTCAGTTTGGCGTATCACCCTAGCACCAACGGAGCAGCGGAACGCGCGAACGCGATGGTGGAGCGATATATACGGAGCTATGTGTTGTACCAGCAGACAGACTGGGCCGACCTCCTGCCATTCGCAGAAGTGGCGTACAACAACACGGTGCACAGTAGCACCGGGTTTGCCCCCTTTCGGGTGGTACACGGCCTGGATTTTGTCCCAATCCCCGAATACAACCAGGGGTCCCCTCGCCCTGCCAGCCCAAGGATTGGATAATGCACATCGGGGGGGGGGGGTAACGTAAAAAGAGCCCGGGTAGAAGCAGAGGAGAACGCAAAAACACAGGCCGACAAGAAGCGAAAGCCCCAAAAGCCTCTCCGGGTGAGCGACCTCATGTACCTGTCGACAAAATATCTATGGCTGAGGGTACCCTGCAAGAAACTGGGCCCCAAGTACCTAGGGCCATTCCGGGTCACACAGGTTATTAACCCAGTGACCGTACGACTACAGTTGCCCCGCTTCTTGGGGAAGATACACCCAGTCTTTCACTGTGCCCTGTTGAAACAGGTGGAGGGTTCCTCCTGTAGGCCCATGGGAGAGGTACCGGGGCCTATCGAAGGAGACCGGTATGAAGTACAAGAGATTCTGGACTCCTGGGTCCGACGGGGATAATTGCAATACCTAGTGCGGTGGAAGGGGTATCCTATCACGGAGGCGTCCTGGGTGGGGGAAGCGGATGTCCATGTGCCCCAGTTGTTGCGAGGGTCCCATTGTCAGTGCCCTAGTAAGCCGGGTGGGGGGTTAGCTGGACAGTCCGCGAGAACGTGCTTACCTGTTTCTCCTTGCCTTCCAGGTGGAGCCCTGGTAGAGGGAGCCGCCTGTCAAGCCCGTGGGCTCGACATTCATGGGAGGGGGGGGAATGGCTCGCTCGCCACTGGGAGCAGCTCTGCCGGAAGCTGCGGTACCGCCGAACAGCTGGGAGGCTGGTCGGCATGTCGCCAATGCCGCCGAGCAGCTGGCGGTCCAGAACGGCCTCTGTGCAGCTGCAGCAGCTCTGCCGGAAGCCGCAGCACTGCCGAACAGCTGGGAGGCCGGTCAGCATGTCGCCAATGCCACCGAGCAGCTGGCGGTGCCGAACGGCCTCCGTGCAGCCTCAACACCTTTGAGAAGCCGGGAGGCTTACCGGTCCGGTCCCAATGCTGACGATCAGCTGGCAGTCCTGGACGGCCTCTGTGCACTCGACAGGGACAGTGGGGAGGACCTACCAAATCAGCATACAGCTCCAACACTCTGCCGCGCAACGCCAACCAGCAGGGACAGGAAGGCAGGCCTGGAGGAACCGGCTGCCTTTAAGGAAAAACACCGGATGTTGGACTGTTGGGTGTGAGGGGTGGAGCTGCAGGGAGGGAAGGCATTTAACGCACTGGGAGCAAGACACTCCCAGCGCTGACTTTGTTTGCGGATCGTGGAATAAAAGCATCTGTTGCAGCGTTCCTGTGTGCTTGTCACCTGCCCTTCTTCTATTGTGTCTGAGGAGGCTAGGGACCGATGAGGACTTTGACAACACACACATCTCCTCCAAAGCCTTCCTTGTCTTGCTCAAACACACACGTTTCCTGAAAAGCCTTCCCTTTCTTTGTCACACACACTTCTCCCCAAAAGATTCCCTCTCTCACACACAAACACTTCTTCTCAAAAGACTCACCTCTTCCTCATACAAACCTCTCCCCAAAAGGCTTCCCTCTCTTTCTCAAACACATTCTCCCCAAAAGCCTTCCCTCTCTTTCTCAGACAAATTTCTCCCCAAATGTCTTCCCTCTCTCGCTCACACACACACTCCTCCCCAAAAGCCTTCTCTCTCTTTCTCACATACTTTTCCCGAAAAGCCTTCCCTCTCTTTCTTACACACACTTCTCCCCAAAAGCCTTCCCTCTCTTTCTCACACACACTTTGCCCCAAAAGCTTCCCTCTCTCACACACAAACACACTTCTCCTCAAAAGCCTCCCCTCTTTCTCACACAAAAACGTCTCCCAAAAAGCCTTCCCTCTCTTTCTTACACACACTTTTCCCCAAAAGCCTCCCCTCTCTTTCTCACACATTTTCCCCAAATGTCTTCCCTTTCTCGCTCACATAAACACTTCTCCCCAAAAGCCTTCCCTCTCTTTGTCAGACACACTGCTCCTGAAATTCCTTCCCTCTCCTTCTCACACACACATCACCCCCAAAGCCTTCCTTCTCTTGCTCACACACAAACTTCTCCTGAAAAGCCTTCACACTCTTTCTAACGCACACTTCTAATCAAAAGCCTCCCCTCTCTCACAAACACTCTTCTCCCTAAAATCCTTCCCTCTCTATCACACACACTTCTAGGCAAAAGCGTTTCTGTGAGTGTGAGAGGGAAGGCTTTTGGGGAGAAGTGTGCTTGAGAAAGAGAGGGAAGGCTTTTTGGGGAGAAGTGTGTTTGAGAGAGAAGGAATGCTTTTGGGGGAGAAAGTGAGGGAAGTGTTTTGGGGAGAAGTGTGTGTGTGAGAGAGGGAAGACTTTTAGGTTAGAAGTGTGTGTCAGAGGGAGGGCAGGCTTTTGGGGGAGAAGTGTGTGTCAGAGAGAGGGAAGGTTTTTGGGGAGTAGTGTGTGAGGAACTAAGGGAAGGCTTTTGGCGAGGTGTGTGTGAGAGAGAGGGAAGGCTTTTGGGGAGAAGTGTACGTTAGAGGGAGGGAAGCTTTTTGGGAGTAGTGTGTTTGAGAAAGGGAGGTTTTTTTAGGAGAACTGTATGAGAAAGAGAGGAAAAGCTTTTCGGAAGAAGTGTGTGTGAGAAAGAGAGGGAAGGCTTTGGCGAAGAAGTGTGTGTCAGAGAGAGGGAAGGCTTTTGGGGAGAAGTGTGTGTGAGTAAGTAAGGGAAGTGTTTTGGGGAGAAGTGTGTGTTTGAGAGAGCGAAGGCTTTTAGGGGAGAAGTGTGTGTGAGTAAGTAAGGGAAGTGTTTTGGGGAGAAGTGTGTGTTTGAGAGAGCGAAGGCTTTTAGGGGAGAAGTGTGTGTCAGAGGGAGGGGAGGCTTTTGGAGAGAAGTGTGTGAGAACGAGAGGGAAGGATTTTGGGGAGGTGTGTGAGAAAGAGAGGGAAGGTTTTTGGGGAGAAGTGTGTGTGTGTGAGAGAGAAGGAAGCTTTTGGGAGAAGTGTGTGTGAGAAAGAAAGGGAAGGCTTTTGGGGAGAAGTGTATGTGAGACAGAGAGGAAAGGATGTTTGGGAGAAGTGTGTGTGTTTGAGAGAGAAGGCTTTTTGGGAGGTGTGTGTGAGAAAGAGAGGGAAGGCTTTGCGGGAGTAGTGTGTGTGAGAAAGAAAGGGAAGGCTTTTGGGGAGAAGTGTGTGTGAGTAAGTAAGGGAAGTGTTTTGGGGAGAAGTGTGTGTTTGAGAGAGGGAAGGCTTTTAGGGGAGAAGTGTGTGTGAGTAAGTAAGGGAAGTGTTTTGGGGAGAAGTGTGTTTGAGAGAGCGAAGGCTTTTAGGGGAGAAGTGTGTGTCAGAGGGAGGGGAGGCTTTTGCAGAGAAGTGTGTGAGAAAGAGAGGGAAGGATTTTGGGGAGAGGTGTGTGAGAAAGAGAGGGAAGGTTTTTGGGGAGAAGTGTGTCAGAGAGAGCGAAGGCTTTTGGGGAGAAGGTTATGTGTGAGAGAGGGGAAGATTTTGGTGAGAGGTGTTTGTGAGAAAGGGTGGGAAAGCTTTTATGGAGAAGTGTGTGTGTGAGCGAGATAGGAAAGATTTTGGGGAGAATATGTGATAAAGAGAGGGACGGCTTTTGGGGAGAATTGTGTGTATGAGAGAAGGGAGGCTTTTGGGGAGAAGTTTGTGTTAGAAAGAGTGGGAAGGCTTTTCAGAAGAAGTGTGTGTGTGAGCAAGGGAAGGAAGACTTTGTGGGAGAATATATGAGAAATTGAGGGAAGGCTTTTGGGGAGAAGTGTGTGTATGAGAGAGGGGAGGCTTTTGGGGGAAAAGTGCATGTGAAAGAGAGGGGTGGCTTTTGGTGAGAAATGTGTGTGAGAAAGAGTGGGAAGGCTTTTGGGGAGAACTGTGTGTCAGAGAAAGAGAATGCTTTTGCTTAGAAGTGTGTGTGTGAGAGAGGGAAGGGTTTTAGGGAGAAGTGTGTGTGAGAGAGAGGGCAGGCTTTTGGTGAGAAGTGTGTGTTAGAAAGAGTGGGAAGGCTTTTCAGGAGAAGTGTGTGTGAGAAAGATAGGGAAAGCTTTTGGGGAGAAGTGTGTTAGAGAAAGGGAAAGCTTTTGGGTAGAAGTGTGTATATGAGAGGGGAGGCTTTTGGGGACAAGATTTTGAGAAAGAGAGGGAAGGCTTTTGGGGAGAGGTTTGTGTGAGAAAGAGGGAAGGCTTTTGGGGATAAGTGTGTGTAAGAAGAAGAGGGAAGGCTTTAAGGGAGAAGGGATTGTGTGAGCAAGAGAGGGATGACTTTTGGGGAGAGGTGTGTGTGTGTGAGAGTGGAGGCTTTTGGTAAGAAGTGTGTTTGAGAAAGAGTGGGAATGCTCTGGGGGAGAAGTGTGTGTCAGAGAAAGGGATGGCTTTTGGCTAGCAGTGTATGTGTGAGAGAGGGAAGGTTTTTAGGTAGAAGTGTATGTGAGTGAAAAAAGGAAAGTTTTTGGAGAGAAGTGTGTATTTGAGAGAGGGGAGCCTTTTCGGGAGAAGTGTCTGAGAAAAAGAGGGAAGGCTTTTGGGTAGAGGTGTGTGTCAGAGAAAGGGAATGCTTTTGGGGAGAAGTGTGTGTGAGAGAGGGAAGGCTTTTGGTGAGAAGAGTATGTGAGCGAGAGAGGGAATGCTTTTGGGGAAAAGTGTGTGTGAGCGAGAGAGGGAAGGGTTTTAGGGTAAAGTGTGTGTGAGATAGGGAACAGTTTTAAGGTGAAGTTTGTGTGTGAGAGAGGGAAGGGTTTTAGGGTGAAGTGTGTGTGTCAGCGAGAGAGGGAAGATATTTGGGGGAATGTGTGAGCAAGAGAGGAAAGACATTTGGGGAGAAGTGTGTGATAAAGAGAGTGAAGGCTTTTGGGGAGAAGTTGATTATTGGAATAATATGTATATCTTAAAAACAATCTATACTATATGGGTACCCGAATTGTATACTATATGTTTATATAAGGCCAAATTGTAATATATTAATTGTAAGTTAGTTAAGCCTGAAAACGGGTGGAAAATAGAGAGGGAACCTTTAAAGAAGTAATTCAAATTGTTTATGTATGATTATATTTTTTACTTTGTTCCATGGAGTGCCCTATCTCCACGATGGGTTTCAAGCACTTGGTTGTAAAACAAAAAAATTCAATAAAACTTGTTATAAAAATAAATAAATAAATAAATAGAGTGAAGGCTTTTGGGGAGAAGTGTGTGTTTGTGAGAGGGGAGGCTTTTGGGGAGAAGTGTTTGTGTGAGTGCGAGAGGGAAGACATTTGGGGAGAACGTGTGAGAAAGAGAGGGAAGGCTTTTGGGGAGAAATGTGTGTGTGAGCGAGAGAGGGAAGACATTTGGGGGAATGTGTGAGCAAGAGAGGAAAGACTTTTGGGGAGAAGTGTGTGATAAAGAGAGTGAAGGCTTTTGGGGAGCTGTGTGGGTGAGAAAGAGAGGGAATGCTATTCAGGAGAAGTGTGTGTGAGAGGGGAGGCTTTTGGGGAGAAGTGTGTGTCAGGGAAAGGGAAGGCTTTTGGCTAGAAGTGTGTGTGAGAAAGAGTGGGAAGGCTTTTGGGGAGAAGTGTTTGTGTGAGCGAGAGAGGGAAGACATTTGGGGAGAATGTGTGAGCAAGAGAGGGAAGGATTTTGGGGAGAAGTGTGTGTTCTTTTGGTGAGAAGTGTCTGTGTCAGCGAGAGAGGGAAGACATTTGGGGGAATGTGTGAGCAAGAGAGGAAAGACTTTTGGGGAGAAGTGTGTGATAAAGAGAGTGAAGGCTTTTGGGGAGAAGTGTGTGTGTGAGAGAGGGGAGGCTTTTGGTAAGAAGTGTGTTTGAGAAAGAGTGGGAATGCTTTTGGGGAGAAGTGTGTGTCAGAGAAAGAGAATGCTTTTGGCTGGAACTGTGTGGGTGAGAGAGGTGAGGATTTTAGGGAGAAGAGTATGTAAGCGAGAGAGGGAAGGCTTTTGGGGAGAAGTGTGTCTGAGTGAGAGAGGGAAGGGTTTTAGGGAGAGGTGGTTGTGTGAGAGAGGGGAGGTTTTTAGGGAGAAGTGTAGGTGAGTGCGAGAGGGAAGGCTTTTGGGGAGAAGTGTGTGTGTGTGAGAGAGGAGGCTTTTGCGGGGAAGTGTATGTGAGAAAAAGAGGGAAGGCTTTTGGGGAGAAGTGTTTGTGTGAGCGCGAGAGGGAAGACAATTGGGGAGAATGTCTTCCCTCTCTTTCTCACCCACATATCTCCCCCAAAGCCTCCCCTCTCTCGCACACAAACCTCTCCTGAATAGCATTCCCTCTCTTTCTCACACACACTTCTCACCAAAAGCCTCCCCTGTCTCTCACACATTCTCCTGAAAAGCATTCCCTCTCTTTCTCACCCACACATCTCACCCACACAAGAAAGAGAAGGGTGTGTTAGAAAGAGTGGGAAGGCTTTTCAGGAGAAGTTTCTGTGTGAGCAAGGGAAAGAAGACTTTACGAGAGAATATATGAGAAATTGAGGGAAGGCTTTTGGGGAGAAGTATTTGTGAGAAAGCGAGGGAAGGCATTTGGAGTGAAGTGTGTGTGAGAAAGATAGTCAAGGCTTTTGGGGAGAAGTGTGTATATGAGAGAGGGGAGGCTTTGGGGGACAAGATTTTGAGAAAGAGAGGGAAGGCTTTTGGGGAGAGGTTTGTGTGAGAAAGAGGGAAGGCTTTTGGGGATAAGTGTGTGTAAGAAGAAGAGGGAAGGCTTTCAGGGAGAAGGGATTGTGTGAGCAAGAGAGGGATGACTTTTGGGGAGAAGTGTGTGTGTGTGAGAGTGGAGGCTTTTGGTAAGAAGTGTGTTTGAGAAAGAGTGGGAATGCTCTGGGGGAGAAGTGTGTGTCAGAGAAAGGGATGGCTTTTGGCTAGCAGTGTGTGTGTGAGAGAGGGAAGGTTTTTAGGGAGAAGTGTATGTGAGTGAGAGAAGGAAAGTTTTTGGAGAGAAGTGTGTATTTGAGAGAGGGGAGCCTTTTCGGGAGAAGTGTCTGAGAAAAAGAGGGAAGGCTTTTGGGTAGAGGTGTGTGTCAGAGAAAGGGAATGCTTTTGGGGAGAAGTGTGTGTGAGAGAGGGAAGGCTTTTGGTGAGAAGAGTATGTGAGCGAGAGAGGGAATGCTTTTGGGGAAAAGTGTGTGTGAGCGAGAGAGGGAAGGGTTTTAGGGTGAAGTGTGTGTGAGAAAGAGAGGGAACAGTTTTAAGGTGAAGTTTGTGTGTGAGAGAGGGAAGGGTTTTAGGGTGAAGTGTGTGTGTCAGCGAGAGAGGGAAGACATTTGGGGGAATGTGTGAGCAAGAGAGGAAAGACATTTGGGGAGAAGTGTGTGATAAAGAGAGTGAAGGCTTTTGGGGAGAAGTTGATTATTAGAATAATATGTATATCTTAAAAACAATCTATACTATATGGGTACCCGAATTGTATACTATATGTTTATATAAGGCCAAATTGTAATATATTAATTGTAAGTTAGTTAAGCCTGAAAACGGGTGGAAAATAGAGAGGGAACCTTTAAAGAAGTAATTCAAATTGTTTATGTATGATTATATTTTTTACTTTGTTCCATGGAGTGCCCTATCTCCACGATGGGTTTCAAGCACTTGGTTGTAAAACAAAAAATTCAATAAAACTTGTTATAAAAATAAATAAATAAATAGAGTGAAGGCTTTTGGGGAGCAGTGTGTGTTTGTGAGAGGGAAGACATTTGGGGAGAACGTGTGAGAAAGAGAGGGAATGCTTTTGGGGAGAAATCTGTGTGTGAGCGAGAGAGGGAAGACATTTGGGGGAATGTGTGAGCAAGAGAGGAAAGACTTTTGGGGAGAAGTGTGTGATAAAGAGAGTGAAGGCTTTTGGGGAGCTGTGTGGGTGAGAAAGAGAGGGAATGCTATTCAGGAGAAGTGTGTGTGAGAGGGGAGGCTTTTGGGGAGAAGTATGTGTGTTTGAGCGAGAGACGGAAGACATTTGGGGAGAATGTGTGAGCAAGAGAGGGAAGGATTTTGGGGAGAAGTGTGTGTATGAGAGAGGGGAGGCTTTTGGGGAAAAGTTCATGTGAAATAGAGGGGTGGCTTTTGGTGAGAAATGTGTGTGAGAAAGAGTGGGAAGGCTTTTGGTGAGAAATGTGTGTCAGAGAAAGAGAGGGAAGGCTTTTGGGGAGAAGTGTGTTAGAGAAAGGGAAAGCTTTTTGGTAGAAGTGTGTATGTGAGAGAGGGGAGGCTTTTGGGGACAAGATTTTGAGAAAGAGAGGGAAGGCTTTTTGGGGAAAAGTGCATGTGAAAGAGAGGGGTGGCTTTTGGTGAGAAATGTGTGTGAGAAAGAGTGGGAAGGCTTTTGGGGAGAACTGTGTGTCAGAGAAAGAGAATGCTTTTGCTTAGAAGTGTGTGTGTGAGAGAGGGAAGGGTTTTAGGGAGAAGTGTGTGTGTGAGAGAGGGCAGGCTTTTGGTGAGAAGTGTGTGTTAGAAAGAGTGGGAAGGCTTTTCAGGAGAAGTGTGTGTGAGAAAGATAGGGAAGGCTTTTGGGGAGAAGTGTGTTAGAGAAAGGGAAAGCTTTTAGGTAGAAGTGTGTATATGAGAGAGGGGAGGCTTTTGGGGACAAGATTTTGAGAAAGAGAGGGAAGGCTTTTGGGGAGAGGTTTGTGTGAGAAAGAGGGAAGGCTTTTGGGGATAAGTGTGTGTAAGAAGAAGAGGGAAGGCTTTCAGGGAGAAGGGATTGTGTGAGCAGGAGAGGGATGACTTTTGGGGAGAAGTGTGTGTGTGTGAGAGTGGAGGCTTTTGGTAAGAAGTGTGTTTGAGAAAGAGTGGGAATGCTCTGGGGGAGAAGTGTGTGTCAGAGAAAGGGATGGCTTTTGGCTAGCAGTGTGTGTGTGAGAGAGGGAAGGTTTTTAGGGAGAAGTGTATGTGATTGAAAAAAGGAAAGTTTTTGGAGAGAAGTGTGTATTTGAGAGAGGGGAGCCTTTTCGGGAGAAGT
>JALGBA010002912.1:0-15000 GCA_023970755.1 Azemiops feae | reverse complement strand
CCAACACATTTTAGGAAAGCCTGACTTTTTTGCCCTCTTTGGGGTAAGGTTTATTTCCTTGGGTGGCTGCTATTCCAAAACAACCACAGGAGCGCAGTCTTTGCGTGCACTGTGTTATATATGGTCGCTGTAGTCCCTTTCAGGCTGCTATACATAAAATAACCACAGTAGGGCACCCTTTTCATGCCCTGTGCTATAGATGGTCTTTGTAGTCCCTGTCAGGCCGCTATGGCAAAAATAACCACAGGAAGGCACCGTTTGCAAGCCCTGTGCTATAGATGGTCTTTGTAGTCCCTTTCTGGCCGCTATGGCCAAAATAACCACAGGAGGGCAGTCTTTGCATGCCCTCATGCTATGCTCTTTTGTTCCTTTACTGAATTCCTTTTCCTTTGCACTGATAAATGTATGATAAATTTATCCAGATTTATAATATGCAACCAATCCTCAGCATAGTTGCAGGGTTCAAACTTGCGAACTTTTAAGATTGTGGACTCAACTCCCAGATTCCTCAGCCTCATGGCTGTTGAGGAATTTGGAGTTGAAAGTCCCAGGTCTAAAGTTGCCTAAGTCTGTTAGACTCCTGAGTTAGATGGTTTGCCCCTTCTGAGCTCTTCCACGTGCACACAAACACCCCCCAATCCCTTCCCTGTACCCTTAAAGACACAGAAATCAAGTGCAATGCAAGAAAATAAAGAAACAGAAACTCCGTTTTTTTCTCTTTAACTGCCTCAGGCGTGTCACGTGTCACAATGTTGCAAATCTGTTCTGGAAGGTTCTGGAAGGTTCTGGCAATTGCCAAAAGCTTTAGCTTTTAATTAAGCCTGTTTACTTTCAAAGAAAACTTTGTAAAAGCCACAGACAGACTGAATTAAAGGGGGTAAAACTAATTACATTTGTTTAAAGCGTTTAAACCTTTCCTGGTGTCTTTTTTTCCCTTTCCCCACCCAAACCAAAGTTCTGTTTATGACCCTCTCCTCTCTCCCCCATCCTTTCTTCAGTTCACCTTCCAAGCTCATCGGCAGGAGCACCAGCAGCTGGACCCAATCAGTCTCTACTAGCCGGAATCCAGCAGCCTCCTTAGGGACTTTTTTCCCTATTTTGGTAAGGAAAGACTAGGGCCTTAGGTTTGACAATTGTGGGTGTTAATGAGTAAGGGGAACCTAAGGCTGCCATTTCTGATCGACTTTGCCCTAAAATAACAAAAACTAGTCTTTAATCTTGGGAAAGCCTGGACTGTTTCTGCCCTCTTTTGGGTAAAGAAAGACCCCTGTTTTACTGGCCTGACTTTTGACCCGATTTGGGGTTAGGAAAGAGTTAGGTCAAACGTAAGGCTGATTCTGATGGGAATTTGCCCCCCCCCCAAAATGACCAACACAGTTTGTGATATGTTAGGAAAGCCTGACTGTTTTGCCCTCTTTGGGGTAAGGTTTATTTCCTTGTGTGGCTGCTATTCCTGCCTTGTCCACTGGAGGGCACTGCTTTCTGTCCCATAGCATTAGCACTTAGGCCATCATAGGCCTTTTTAACTCGGTTTAAGTGTTTTGAAGCAGGTTTCTTCTTCTGTGCCTGTTCTGCAGCCCTTGGGCCTCCCGTTGCTCTATTATGATTAATATCAAGGCTTCTAATAATGTAATAATAATAATAAAGTCATTCTGATGACTTTGCCCCCCAAATAACCAACATAGTCTTTCATAACTTAGGAAAGCCTGACATTTTTGCCCTCTGTGGGTAAGGAGAGACTACGGCCTGACTTTTGACCACTTTGCGGTTACAAAGGCGAGGCGCAACAGTTTAGGTCGACGCCGTAAGGCTGCATTCCTGGATGACTTTGCCCCCCCAAATAACAAACATAGTCTTCATGTCTTGGGAAAGCCGACTTTTTGCCCTCTTTTGGGTAAGGAGAGACTACGGCCTGATTTTTGACCCATTTTGCGGTTAGAGGAGAGTTAGGTCGAGGTAATGCCGCATTCTGATGACTTTGTCCCCAAAATGACCAACGCAGTGACCAACACATTTTAGGAAATCCTGACTTTTTTGCCCTCTTTGGGGTAAGGTTTATTTCCTTGGGTGGCTGCTATTCCAAAACAACCACAGGAGCGCAGTCTTTGCGCGCCCTGTGTTATATATGGTCGCTGTAGTCCCTTTCAGGCTTCTATACATAAAAAACTATATCACAGTAGGGCACCCTTTTCATGCCCTGTGCTATAGATGGTCTTTGTAGTCCTGTCAGACCGCTATGCCCAAAATAACCACAGGTAGTCTCTCTTTACATGCCCTGTGCTATAGATGGTCTTTGTAGTCCCTGTCAGGCCGCTATGGCCAAAATAACCACAGGAAGGCACCGTTTGCAAGCCCTGTGCTATAGATGGTCTTTGTAGTCCCTTTCTGGCCGCTATGTCCAAAATAACCACAGGAGGGCACTCTTTGCATGCCCTCAGGCTATGCTCTTTTGTTCCTTTACTGAATTACTTTTCCTTTGCCTGATAAATGTAGGATGAATTTTATCCATGTTTATAATAGGCAACCACTACCAGTCTAGTCAGGATCTCAAACTTGCACTTTAAGACTTGTGGACTCACTCCCAGGATTCCTCAGCCCTCGGTGGTTGAGGAATTCTGGGAGTTGAAGTCCACAGGTCTTAAAGTTGCTAAGTCTGTAGACTCCTGAGTTAGCTGGTTTGCCCTTCTGAGCTCTTCCACGTGCACACAAACACCCCCCAATCCCTTCCCTGTACCCTTAAAGACACAGAAATCAAGTGCAATGCAAGAAAATAAAGAAACAGAAAGTCTGTTTTTTTTCCCTTTAACTGCCTCAGGCGTGTCACGTGTCACAATCTTGGAAATCTGTTCTGGAAGGTTCCGGCAATTGCGAAAAGCTTTAGCTTTTAATTAAGCCTGTTTACTTTCAAAGAAAACTTTGTAAAAGCCACAGACAGACTGAATTAAAGGGGGTAAAACTAATTACATTTGTTTAAAGCGTTTAAACCTTTCCTGGTGTCTTTTTTCCCCTTTCCCCACCCAAACCACGTTCTTTTATACCCTCTCCTCTCTCCCCCCTCCCTTTTCTTCATTTCACCTCCAGCTCCCGCCCGGACCACCAATCAGCTGGACCAATCAGTCTCTCCTGCAGGCATCCATCCGCCTCCTTAGGGACTTTTTTTGCCCTCTTTTGGGTACGCGAAAGAATAGGGCCTTGGTTTGACCCACCATTTTGGGTTTAGAATAGAGTAAGGTGAACCTAAGGCTTGCATCTGATGAACTTACCCTAAAATAAAAAATAGTCCTTCATATCCTTGGGAAGCCTGACTTTCTGCCCTCTTTTGGGTAAAGAAGACTACGGCCTGACTTTTGACCATTAGTGGGGTTAGAACAGAGTCAGGGTCGACGTAAAGGCTGCATTTCTGATTACTTTTTGCCCCCAAAGACCAACCAGTTTGTGATATGTTAGGAAGCCTGACTTTTTTGCCCTCTTTGGGGTAAGGTTTATTTCCTTGTGTGGCTGCTATTCCTGCCTTGTCCACTGGAGGGCACTGCTTTCTGTCCCATAGCATTAGCACTTAGGCCATCATAGGCCTTTTTAACTCGGTTAAGTGTTTTGAAGCAGGTTTCCTTCTTCTGTGCCTGTTCTGCAGCCCTTGGGCCTCCCGTTGCTCTGTTATGATTAATATCAAGGCTTCTAATAATGTAATAATAATAATAAAGTCATTCTGATGACTTTGCCCCCCAAATAACCAACATAGTCTTTCATACCTTAGGAAAGCCTGACATTTTTGCCCTCTATGGGTAAGGAGAGACTACGGCCTGACTTTTGACCCACTTTGCGGTTAGGAAACAGTTAGGTCGACGTAAGGCTGCATTCTGATGACTTTGCCCCCCCCAAATAACAAACATAGTCTTTCATGTCTTGGGAAAGCCTGACTTTTTTGCCCTCTTTTGGGTAAGGAGAGACTACGGCCTGACTTTTGACCCATTTTGCACTTAGAGGAGAGTTAGGTCGAGGTTTAGCCGCATTCTGATGACTTTGTCCCAAAATGACCAACGCAGTGACCAACACATGTTAGGAAAGCCTGACTTTTTTGCCCTCTTTGGGGTAAGGTTTATTTCCTTGGGTGGCTCTTATTCCAAAACAACCACAGGAGCGCAGTCTTTGCGTGCCCTGTGTTATATATGGTCGCTGTAGTCCCTTTCAGGCTGCTATACATAAAATAATCACAGTAGGGCACCCTTTTCATGCCCTGTGCTATAGATGGTCTTTGTAGTCCTGTCAGGCCGCTATGCCCAAAATAACCACAGGTAGGCTCTCTTTCCATGCCCTGTGCTATAGATGGTCTTTGTAGTCCCTTTCTGGCCGCTATGGCCAAAATAACCACAGGAGGGCACTCTTTGCATGCCCTCAGGCTATGCTCCTTTTGTTCCTTTTACTGAATCTATTTATTTCCTATTGCCTGATAAATGTATGTGAATTTATCCATGTTTATTAATATGCACCACTACCAGCTAGTTCAGGGGTCTTCAAACTTGCACTTTTAAACTTGTGGACTTCAACTCCCAGGATTCCTCAGCCCTCATGGCTGGTTGAGGATTCTGGGAGTTGAAGTCCACAGGTCTTAAAGTTGCTAAGTCTGTAGACTCCTGAGTTAGCTTGTTTGCCCTTCTGAGCTCTTCCACGTGCACACAAACACCCCCCAATCCCTTCCCTGTACCCTTAAAGACACAGAAATCAAGTGCAATGCAAGAAAATAAAGAAACAGAAACTCCGTTTTTTTTCCCTTTAACTGCCTCAGGCGTGTCACGTGTCACAATGTTGCAAATCTGTTCTGGAAGGTTCTGGAAGGTTCCGGCAATTGCGAAAAGCTTTAGCTTTTAATTAAGCCTGTTTACTTTCAAAGAAAACTTTGTAAAAGCCACAGACAGACTGAATTAAAGGGGTAAAACTAATTACATTTCTTTAAAGCGATTAAACCTTTCCTGGTGTCTTTTTTCCCCTTTCCCCACCCAAACCACCTTCTTTTATACCCTCTCCTCTCTCCCCCCTCCCTTTTCTTCAGTTCACCCCCAGCTCCCGGCAGGAGCACCACTCAGCTGGACCCAATCAGTCTCTCCTGCCGGCATCCAGCCGCCTCCTTAGGGACTTTTTTGCCCTCTTTTGGGTAAGGAAAGACTAGGGCCTTAGGTTTGACTCATTTTGGGGTTAGAATAGAGTAAGGTGAACCTAAGGCTGCATTCTGATGACTTTGCCCCTAAAATAACAAAAATAGTCTTTCATATCTTGGGAAAGCCTGACTTTTCTGCCCTCTTTTGGGTAAAGAAAGACTACGGCCTGACTTTTGACCCATTTTGGGGTTAAAAAAGAGTTAGGTCGACGTAAGGCTGCATTCTGATGACTTTGCCCCCAAAATGACCAACACAGTTTGTGATATGTTAGGAAAGCCTGACTTTTTTGCCCTCTTTGGTGTTAGGTTTATTTCCTTGTGTGGCTGCTATTCCTGCTTGGTCCCATCTGGAGGGCACTGCTTTGGTCCCATAGCATTAGCACTTAGGCTCATAGGCCTTTTTAACTCGGTTTAAGTGTTTTGAAGCAGGTTTCCTTCTTCTGTGCCTGTTCTGCAGCCCTTGGGCCTCCCGGTGCTCTATTATGATTAATATCAAGGCTTCTAATAATGTAATAATAATAATAAAGTTATTCTGATGACTTTGCCCCCCAAATAACCAACATAGTCTTTCATACCTTAGGAAAGCCTGACATTTTTGCCCTCTATGGGTAAGGAGAGACTACGGCCTGACCTTTGACCAACTTTGCGGTTAGGAAACAGTTAGGTCGATGTAAGGCTGCATTCTGATGACTTTGCCCCCCCAAATAACAAACATAGTCTTTCATGTCTTGGGAAAGCCTGACTTTTATGCCCTCTTTTGGGTAAGGAGAGACTACGGCCTGACCTTTGACCCATTTTGCGGTTAGAGGAGAGTTAGGTCGAGGTAATGCCGCATTCTGATGACTTTGTCCCCAAAATGACCAACGCAGTGACCAACACATTTTAGGAAAGCCTGACTTTTTTGCCCTCTTTGGGGTAAGGTTTATTTCCTTGGATGGCTGCTATTCCAAAACAACCACAGGAGCGCAGTCTTTTCGTGTCCTGTGTTATATATGGTCGCTGTAGTCCCTTTCAGGCTGCTATCCATAAAATAACCACAGTAGGGCACCCTTTTCATGCCCTGTGCTATAGATGGTCTTTGTAGTCCCTGTCAGGCCGCTATGGCCAAAATAAACACAGGAAGGCACCGTTTGCAAGCCCTGTGCTATAGATGGTCTTTGTAGTCCCTTTCTGGCCGCTATGGCCAAAATAGCCACAGGAGGGCACTCTTTGCATGCCCTCATGCTATGCTCTTTTGTTCCTTTACTGAATTCCTTTTCCTTTGCACTGATAAATGTATGATAAAATTTATTCCATGTTTATCTTAATATGCACCACTCGCCGCCTAGTTCAGGGGTCTTACTGGCACTTAAGACTTGTGATTCAACGACCAGGATGCCTCAGCCCTCATGGTGGTGAGGAATTCTGGGAGTTGAAGTCCACATGTCGTAAAAGTGCTAAGTCTGTAGGACTCGCTGAGTTAGCTGGTTTGCTTTGAGCTCTTCCACGTGCACACAAAACACCCCCAATCCCTTCCCTGTACCCTTAAAGACACAGAAATCAAAGTGCAAATGCAGAAAATAAAGAAACAGAAACTCCGTTTTTTTTTTCTCGTCAACTGCCTCAGGCGTGTCCACCGGTCACAATTTGCAAATCTGTTTTCTGAAGCGCTTCTGGAAGGTTCCGGCAATTCGAAAGCTTAGCTTTTAATTAAGCATAGTTTACTTTCAAAGAAAACTTTGTAAAAGCCACAGACAGACTGAATTAAAGGGGGTAACACTAATTACATTTGTTTAAAGCGTTTAAACCTTTCCTGGTGTCTTTTTTCCCCTTTCCCCCCCCAAACCACGTTCTTTTATACCCTCTCCTCTCTCCCCCCTCCCTTTTCTTCAGTTCACCTCCAGCTCCCGGCAGGAGCACCAATCAGCTGGACCCAATCAGTCTCTCCTGCCGGCATCCAGCCGCCTCCTTAGGGACTTTTTTGCCCTCTTTTGGGTAAGGAAAGACTAGGGCCTTAGGGTTGACCCATTTTGGGGTTAGAATAGAGTAAGGTGAACCTAAGGCTGCATTCTGATGACTTTGCCCCTAAAATAACAAAAATAGTCTTTCATATCTTGGGAAAGCATGACTTTTCTGCCCTCTTTTGGGTAAAGAAAGACTACGGCCTGACTTTTGACACATTTTGGGGTTAGAAAAGAGTTAGGTCGATGTAAGGCTGCATTCTGATGACTTTGCCCCCAAATTGACCAACACAGTTTGTGATATGTTAGGAAAGCCTGACTTTTTTGCCCTCTTTGGAGTAAGGTTTATTTCCTTGTGTGGCTGCTATTCCTGCCTTGTCCACTGGAGGGCACTGTTTCTGTTCCATAGCATTAGCACTTAGGCCATCATAGGCCTTTTTAACTCGGTTTAAGTGTTTTGAAGCAGGTTTCCTTCTCTGTGCCTGTTCTGCAGCCCTTGGGCCTCCCGTTGCTCTATTATGATTAATATCAAGGCTTCTAATAATGTAATAATAATAATAAAGTCATTCTGATGACTTTGCCCCCCAAATAACCAACATAGTCTTTCATACCTTAGGAAAGCCTGACATTTTTGCCCTCTCTGGGTAAGGAGAGAATACGGCCTGACTTTTGACCCCACTTGCGGTTAGGAAACAGTCTAGGTCGGACGATTTAAGGCTGCATCGGATGATGCACCCCCCAAAATAAACAAAACATAGTATTTCATCTATTGGGAAGCCTCCTGACTTTTTGCCCTCTTTGGGTAAGGAGGACTAAGCCTGACTTTGACCCCATTTTCCAGTAGAGGAGAGTTGAGGTCGAGGTTAGCGCCATTCTGAGACTGTGTCCCAAAAGACAACGCAGTGACCAAACACGTTAGAAAGCTGACGTTTGCCCTCTTGGGGTAAGTTTATTTCCTGGGTGGCGCTGATTCCAAAAACAACACAGGAGCGCAGTTCTGCGTGCCCATGTGTTATATTGGTCGCTCGAGTCTTTCAGTGCTGCGCGATACCTAAAATAATCACAGTAGGCACCCTTTCATGCCCCTGTGCTATAGATGGTCTTTTGTAGTCCTCAGGCCGCTATGCCCAAAATAACAACAGGTGTCGTCTCTACTTACATGCTGTGCTTATAGATGGTCTTTGTAGTCCCTTTATGGCCGCTATGGCCAAAATAACCACAGGAGGGCACTCTTTGCATGCCCTCATGCTATGCTCTTTTGTTCCTTTACTGAATTACTTTTCCTTTGCACTGATAAATGTATGATAAATTTATCCATGTTTATTAATATGCACCACTACCAGCTAGTTCAGGGGCCTTCAAACTTGGCACTTTTAAGACTTGTGGACTTCAACTCCCAGGATTCCTCAGCCCTCATGGCTGGTTGAGGAATTCTGGGAGTTGAAGTCCACAGTCTTAAAGTTGCTAAGTCTGTAGACTCCTGAGTTAGCTGGTTTGCCCTTCTGAGCTCTTCCACGTGCACACAAACACACCCCAATTCCTTCCCTGTACCCTTAAAGACACAGAAATCAAGTGCAATGCAAGAAAATAAAGAAACAGAAAGTCTGTTTTTTTTCTCTTTAACTGCCTCAGGCGTGTCACGTGTCACAATGTTGGAAATCTGTTTCTGGAAGGTTCCGGCAATTGCGAAAAGCTTTAGCTTTTAATTAAGCCTGTTTACTTTCAAAGAAAACTTTGTAAAAGCCACAGACAGACTGAATTAAAGGGGGTAAAACTAATTACATTTGTTTAAAGCGATTAAACCTTTCCTGGTGTCTTTTTCCCCTTTCCCCACCCAAACCACGTTCTTTTATACCCTCTCCTCTCTCCCTCCTCCCTTTTCTTCAGTTCACCTCCAGCTCCCGGCAGGAGCACCAATCAGCTGGACCCAATCAGTCTCTCCTGCCGGCATCCAGCCGCCTCCTTAGGGACTTTTTTGCCCTCTTTTGGGTAAGGAAAGACTAGGGCCTAGGTTTGACCATTTGGTGTTAGAATAGAGTAAGGTGAAACCTCAAGGCTGCATTTCTGCGACCTTACCCTAAAATAACAAAAATGTCTTTAAATCTTGGGAAAAGCCGACTTTTTGGCCCTCTTTTGGGGAAAGAAGATACGCGACGACTTTGACCCATTTGGGGCTAGAAAAAGAGTTAGGTTCGACGTTAAGGCGGGCCATTCTGATGACTTTCCCCAAAATGACCACACAAAGTTTGTGAATGTTAGGAAAGCATGACTGTTTTGCCCTCTTTGGGGTAAGGTTTATTTCCTTGTGTGGCTGCTATTCCTGCCTTGTCCACTGGAGGGCACTGCTTTCTGTCCCATAGCATTAGCACTTAGGCCATCATAGGCATTTTAACTCAGTTTAAGTGTTTTGAAGCAGGTTTCCTTCTTCTGTGCCTGTTCTGCAGCCCTTGCGCCTCCCGTTGCTCTATTATGATTAATATCAAGGCTTCTAATAATGTAATAATAATAATAAAGTCATTCTGATGACTTTGCCCCCCAAATAACCAACATAGTCTTTCATACCTTAGGAAAGCCTGACATTTGCCTATGGGTAAGGAGAGACTACTGCCTGACTTGACACACTTGCGGTAGGAAACAGTTAGGTCGACGTAAGGCTGCATCTGGACTTTGCCCCCCCAAATAACACACTAAGTCTTTCATGTCTGGGAAAGCTGACTTTTAGCCCTCTTTTGGGTAAGGAGAGACTACGGCCTGACTTTTGACCCATTTTCCAGTTAGAGGAGAGTTAGGTCGAGGTTTAGCCGCATTCTGATGACTTTGTCCCAAAATGACCAACGCAGTGACCAACACGTTAGGAAAGCCTGACTTTTTTGCCCTCTTTGGGGTAAGGTTTATTTCCTTGGGTGGCTGCTATTCCAAAACAACCACAGGAGCGCAGTTTCTGCGTGCCATGTGTTATATATGGTCGCTGTAGTCCCTTTCAGGCTGCTATACATAAAATAATCACGGTAGGGCACCCTTTTCATGCCCTGTGCTATAGATGGTCTTTGTAGTCCTGTCAGGCCGCTATGCCCAAAATAACCACAGGTAGGCTCTCTTTACATGCCCTGTGCTATAGATGGTCTTTGTAGTCCCTTTCTGGCCGCTATGGCCAAAATAACCACAGGAGGGCACTCTTTGCATGCCCTCAGGCTATGCTCTTTTGTTCCTTTACTGAATTACTTTTCCTTTGCACTGATAAATGTATGATGAATTTATCCATGTTTATTAATATGCACCACTACCAGCTAGTTCAGGGGTCTTCAAACCTGGCACTTTTAAGACTTGTGGACTTCAACTCCCAGGATTCCTCAGCCCTCATGGCTGGTTGAGGAATTCTGGGAGTTGAAGTCCACAGGTCTTAAAGTTGCTAAGTCTGTAGACTCCTGAGTTAGCTGGTTTGCCCTTCTGAGCTCTTCCACGTGCACACAAACACCCCCCAATCCCTTCCCTGTACCCTTAAAGACACAGAAATCAAGTGCAATGCAAGAAAATAAAGAAACAGAAAGTCCGTTTTTTTTCTCTTTAACTGCCTCAGGCGTGTCACGTGTCACAATGTTGGAAATCTGTTCTGGAAGGTTCCGGCAATTGCGAAAAGCTTTAGCTTTTAATTAAGCCTGTTTACTTTCAAAGAAAACTTTGTAAAAGCCACAGACAGACTGAATTAAAGGGGGTAAAACTAATTACATTTGTTTAAAGCGATTAAACCTTTCCTGGTGTCTTTTTTCCCCTTTCCCCACCCAAACCACGTTCTTTTTTACCCTCTCCTCTCTCCCCCTCCCTTTTCTTCAGTTCACCTCCAGCTCCCGGCAGGAGCACCAATCAGCTGGACCCAATCAGTCTCTCCTGCCGGCATCCAGCCGCCTCCTTAGGGACTTTTTTGCCCTCTTTTGGGTAAGGAAAGAATAGGGCCTTAGGTTTGACCCATTTTGGGGTTAGAATAGAGTAAGGTGAACCTAAGGCTGCATTCTCATGACTTTACCCCTAAAATAACAAAAATAGTCTTTCATATCTTGGGAAAGCCTGACTTTTCTGCCCTCTTTTGGGTAAAGAAAGACTACGGCCTGACTTTTGACCCATTTTGGGGTTAGAAAAGAGTTAGGTCGATGTAAGGCTGCATTCTGATGACTTTGCCCCCAAAATGACCAACACAGTTTGTGATATGTTAGGAAAGCCTGACTGTTTTGCCCTCTTTAAGGTTTATTTCATTGGGTGGTGCTATTCCAAAAACAACCACAGGAGCGCAGTCTTTGTGTGCCCTGCTGTTATACATGGTCGCTGTAGTCCCTTTCAGGCTGCTATACATAAAATAATCACAGTAGGGCACCCTTTTCATGCCCTGTGCTATAGATGGTATTTGTTAGTCCTGTCCAGGCCGCTATGGCCAAAAATAACCACAGGAAGCACCGTTTGCAAGCCCTGTTGAATAGATGGCTTTGTAGTCCCTTTCTGGCCGCTATGGCCAAAATAACCACAGGAGGGCACAATCTTTGCATGCCCTCAGGTATGACTCTTTGTCACTTCTACTGAATTACTTTTCCTTTGCACTGATAAATGTATGATGAATGTATCCAGTTATAATATGCCCACTACCAGCTAGTACAGGGGTCTTCAAACCTGGCACTTTTAAGACTTGTGGACTTCAACTCCCAGGATTCCTCAGCCCTCATGGCTGGTTGAGGAATTCTGGGAGTTGAAGTCCACAGGTCTTAAAGTTGCTAAGTCTGTAGACTCCTGAGTTAGCTGGTTTGCCCTTCTGAGCTCTTCCACGTGCACACAAACACCCCCCAATCCCTTCCCTGTACCCTTAAAGACACAGAAATCAAGTGCAATGCAAGTAAATAAAGAAACAGAAAGTGTTTTTTTTCTCTTTAACTGCCTCAGGCGTGTCACGTGTCACAATGTTGGAAATCTGTTCTGGAAGGTTCCGGCAATTCCGAAAAGCTTTAGCTTTTAATTAAGCCTGTTTACTTTCAAAGAAAACTTTGTAAAAGCCACAGACAGACTGAATTAAAGGGGGTAAAACTAATTACATTTGTTTAAAGCTATTAAACCTTTCCTGGTGTCTTTTTTCCCCTTTCCCCACCCAAACCCCGTTCTTTTTTACCCTCTCCTCTCTCCCCCTCCCTTTTCTTCAGTTCACCTCCAGCTCCCGGCAGGAGCACCAATCAGCTGGACCCAATCAGTCTCTCCTGCCGGCATCCAGCCGCCTCCTTAGGGACTTTTTTGCCCTCTTTTGGGTAAGGAAAGAATAGGGCCTTAGGTTTGACCCATTTTGGGGTTAGAATAGAGTAAGGTGAACCTAAGGCTGATTATGATGACTTTCCCCTAAAATAACAAAATAGTCTTCAATATCTTTTATGGGGGAAAGCTCTGACTTTTCTGCCCCTTTGGGGTTAAAAGAAAGCTACGGCCTGACTGTGACCCCATGTGGTTAGAAAGAGTTAGGTCGGACGTAAGGCTGCATTCTGAGACTTTGCCCCCAAAATGACCAACACAGTTGTATGATCTGTTCGGAAAGCCTGACTGTTTTGCCACTCTTTGGGGGTAAGGGTTTAGTTCCTTGTGGGCTTTGCTATTCCTGCCTTGTCCACTGGAGGGCAATGCTTTCTGTAACATAGCATTAGAACTTAGGCCATTCATAGGCCTTTTTTACTCGGTTTAAGTGTTTTGAAGCATGTTTCCTTCTTCTGTGCCTGTTCTGCAGCCCTTGGGCCTCCCGTTGCCCTATTATGATTAATATCAAGGCTTCTAATAATGTAATAATAATAATAAAGTCATTCTGATGACTTTGCCCCCCAAATAACCAACATAGTCTTTCATACCTTAGGAAAGCCTGACATTTTTGCCCTCTATGGGTAAGGAGAGACTACGGCCTGACGTTTGACCCACTTTGCGGTTAGGAAACAGTTAGGTCGACGTAAGGCTGCATTCTGATGACTTTGCCCACCCAAATAACAAACATAGTCTTTCACGTCTTGGGAAAGCCTGACTTTTTTGCCCTCTTTTGGGTAAGGAGAGACTACGGCCTGACTTTTGACCCATTTTGCGGTTAGAGGAGAGTTAGGTCGAGGTAATGCCGCATTCTGATGACTTTGTCCCCAAATGACCAACGCAGTGACCAACACATGTAGGAAAGCCTGACTTTTGCCACCCTCTTGGGTAAGGTTGATTTCCGTGGTGGCTGCTAATTCCAAAACAACCACAGGATCGCAGTCTTTGTCGTTGCCCTGTGTTATATATGGTCGCTGTAGTCCTTTCAGGCTGCCTATACATAAATAATCACAGTATGGCACCTTTTCATGCCCTGTGATATAGGTGGGTCTTTGTAGGCCTGTTCAGGACGCTATGTCCAAAATAACCACAGGAAGGCACCGTTTGCAACCCTGTGCTAAGATGGTTTGATAGTCCCTTTCTGGACCGCTAGGGCCCAAAAAGAACACAGGAGCGGCACTTTTGCATGCCCTCAGGCCTATGCTCTTTGTTCCTTTACGAATACATTTCCTTGCACTGATAAATGTATGATAAATTTATCCATGTTTATTAATATGCACCACTACCAGCTAGTTCAGGGGTCTTCAAACTTGGCACTTTTAAGAATTGTGGACTTCAACTCCCAGGATTCCTCAGCCCTCATGGCTGGTTGAGTAATTCTGGGATTTGAAGTCCACAGGTCTTAAAGTTGCTAAGTCTGTAGACTCCTGAGTTAGCTGGTTTGCCTTCTGAGCTCTTCCACGTGCACACAAACACCCCCCAATCCCTTCCCTGTACCCTTAAAGACACAGAAATCAAGTGCAATGCAAGAAAATAAAGAAACAGAAAGTCTGTTTTTTCTCTCTTTAACTGCCTCAGGCGTGTCACGTGTCACAATGTTGGAAATCTGTTCTGGAAGGTTCCGGCAATTGCGACAAGCTTTAGCTTTTAATTAAGCCTGTTTACTTTCAAAGAAAACTTTGTAAAAGCCACAGACAGACTGAATTAAAGGGGGTAAAACTAATTACATTTGTTTAAAGCGATTAAACCTTTCCTGGTGTCTTTTTCCCCCTTTCCCCACCCAAACCACGTTCTTTTTTACCCTCTCCTCTCTCCCCCTCCCTTTCCTTCAGTTCACCTCCAGCTCCCGGCAGGAGCACCAATCAGCTGGACCCAATCAGTCTCTCCTGCCGGCATCCAGCCGCCTCCTTAGGGACTTTTTTGCCCTGTTTTGGGTAAGGAAAGAATAGGGCCTTAGGTTTGACCCATTTTGGGGTTAGAATAGAGTAAGGTGAACCTAAGGCTGCATTCTGATGACTTTACCCCTAAAATAACAAAAATAGTCTTTCATATCTTGGGAAAGCCTGACTTTTCTGCCCTCTTTTGGGTAAAGAAAGACTACGGCCTGACTTTTGACCCATTTTGGGGTTAGAAAAGAGTTAGGTCGACGTAAGGCTGCATTCTGATGACTTGGCCCCCAAAATGACCAACACAGTTTGTGATATGTTAGGAAAGCCTGACTGTTTTGCCCTCTTTGGGGTAAGGTTTATTTCCTTGTGTGGCTGCTATTCCTGCCTTGTCCACTGGAGGGCACTGCTTTCTGTCCCATAGCATTAGCACTTAGGCCATCATAGGACTTTTTAACTCGGTTTAAGTGTTTTGAAGCAGGTTTCCTTCTTCTGTGCCTGTTCTGCAGCCCTTGGGCCTCCCTTTGCTCTATAATGATTAATATCAAGGCTTCTAATAATGTAATAATAATAATAAAGTCATTCTGATGACTTTGCCCCCCAAATAACCAACATAGTCTTTCATACCTTAGGAAAGCCTGACATTTTTGCCCTCTATGGGGAAGGAGAGACTACGGGCTGACTTTTGACCCACTTTGCGGTTAGGAAA